>JAPMOQ010022186.1:692778-756161 GCA_026543055.1 Argiope trifasciata
GTTATTATATATGTTAACCAGCCTATAGTATTCTGTGTTATAGTAGAACTGACTAGAAGGTAAAAGCTTCCAGATTGAAGATAAATTTTAATGGCATGTTAAGGCCCATCTCATGTCACTGGCGAAAGCGTTTTTCGAAATGAGGGCGAAATTCCCATTACCCGATATGAAAAATGCTTGAATCTTCAGGGTAATTTTGAAAGAAAGTAAACATGTTTATGTATATTTTTTTATAATAAATTCCATTTCTTTCCCTTATTTTTGTATTGGACCACTCATGGGTTTTTTTAAAAAAAAAACGATCGTCATATTATTTGTTGCAGTCCAATCTTTAAAATTTTTTTCGCTTAAAAGTTGGGCATAAAGTAATCCTTTTGAGTTTATTAAAATTGTAAAAATTTTATATAATGCATAAAGCATAAACATATGTAAGAAAAGCAGGAAACTAACCCCGGCCCCTCCAAAAAATCTTTTGCCTTCTCGGATCCCGAATTATACCCATTCAATGCATTGATGATGCTCTAACGGAAAGGGGGTACAGTAGCTTCTAAGGGTATAGACCCCTGAGCACCCAGAGGGCAGAAGTCTGACTTCTAGATCAAATGAAGGTGACACACACATTCGCTTACACAATCTCTTTTTACAGGGGAGCGCGTTCATACATCTCACAGATAGAACAACCATGCCCGAACTGAGTCTCGAACCCGTGGCGCCCATATCACGGGAAAGACACGCTACCCCTATGACAGGACGCCGGCATTCAATGCATTCTTTCATTTTATAAAATTAGGGAAAATGCCTCTTTCTTGTGCATTTACGGTGGCCCATCTCTCCAAACATATGGGACCGTTGTGGTCTGGTGGTAAGGTCTCGACTAGTCAGCGGTAAGATTTCAGGTTCGAGACCCTATTTCACCAGAGAACCATTGTGTAAGAGGGTTTTTTGCCCGTTAAATCGACTAAGACCGAACGGTCCTCCACTGGTGCGGTGTTGAAAGGGGGTACCAGCGTAGGTGTCGTTTTCGTCATCTGATAATGATTCAAAATTATAAGGTCCGACCCAGAATATCCTTAGTGTTGCTTTAAAACGGGGCATTTATGTAACTAAACTAAACTTTCCAAGTAAATCTATATAAGTAAAAATGAATGTTTGTCTGTATGTCTCTTATGCTTTCCTAAACCTTTCATCCGATTGCGATGAAACTTGGTCAGCTTATTGCTTATAACTACGGGATGATTGTAGGGATAGTACAATTATCTAAAATTTAATAAAAAATTTCGAGTCTCAACCGCATCCATTTACCAAGGAGTAATTCCAAATAACACTCCGAGGGGACAATAGATTCTGTAGGAATGCTACATCCAAGTTAAAAGTTGATATTTTGTAGCTATAGTACGCAAATAACATTCAAGTCATTCTCGGAAATAACAACTTTATTGCAGATTATGCGAGAAAGTTTTTGGTAGACCAACTCAGGGTTTTTTTTAAAAAAATAATTAAATTTAAAATTAAAGTTTTCGCATTAACTACCAAAAATATTATAATACAAATAATTTTGCACCACTTCAGTTTTCAAAAATTACATTTTCAACTATATTAAAGATTTTATGGCATAAATATATTTTCTATGTTTAATCAATTTTAAAAGAAATTATTTTAATCACATTTTCTAAAATTAAATTTGAGAATTCTGAACGAATATTAAACAAATCCTGAGATACAATAAATAGTTCCTTTTACTACCATTCTGCAAGAACACCAAGTTTTACAATTCTAAAAGAATAGACCAATCTAATATATAAAAAAATGAATTTTTGTTTGTTCGTATTTTAAATACTGTCGTACCGTTCATCCTATTTCGACCAAACATTGCCAAATCATAGATTGATTACACTTAATATCATTTTTTAGGCGGAAGAAAAATAAATTGATGTTTGAAATTAAGTATACCCGTCACGTTCTCCAACACTAGTGAGAATCAGCTTTTCCCAAACAGCGATTTAATTCTTAAATTCTTTCTTGCACTTTTTTTATTGAATCTTTAAACTTTTTACTGTTTTTCTATTTCTTTTGTAGTTATAAAAGATTGTCAAGAATAAAATTTTTAAATAAATAAAATGCATATAAAATTTTAACATCTCTGTTAATTTAAAAAAAAGAAGCAAATATATTTGGAAATAACTTTTAGTTTGACAAAATGTGAACCGAAAAATGATCAAAATTTTGTACATAATTAATAAAAAAATTCAACTGCTTCGGGTTGGTTTTGAAAGAATTTTCCACATTACTTTTAATTTAGCGATTTATCTCTAAAAAAATTACAATATATATATATATATATATATATATATATATATATATATATATATATATAAAACGACCGAAACCAAATATCGATAGTATTGCATTTGGTTGTGAACGATTTCTTCCTCGGACTTTTGATTTGGCAAAATGTGTAAGAAAATACATAGGCTGTAAACTATTTCACCCCAATATTTTTGTTTTGGCGTATTTGGCGCTTTTTTTAGATTGATGTATTGTATCCTAATAGAATACGGTGCTTTTCTTTTAGTTTGACATTTTGTATCCCAAAAGAATACAAAACCGTGATATCATATATGAATTGTCCTTTATCCCATGATATTGTAGGAGGTGAAATGGGCTCGGAATAGAACTCGGGACCTTTGGGTCTGAAGCCTAGTAACATAACCACAGGACAAAAGCAATTGCTCAATCCCGCAGATGTTATCTGGCTTATTAAGATATCACCACAGACTCACCCTCCAGTGAGTTGACGAACGATATGCGTTGTTGTTGAGTGGTGAGGAATTGGTTAGTTGAGTGAGTGGTTGCTGTGTGTAGCTGTTGTGTTTAATGCTCCGTACCCATTTTTGTTTTGGCGAGTTGAGAACTTTTGTGGTCAAGCCAAGTGTTATGGCGAGCGTGCGTGAAATGTTGCGTCAAGTGAGTCTGACGACTTTGGTTATGGCTAGATGGCGCCACGACAGTTGCATGAAGGTTGAAAGTTCATTGTTCGAAGTCACCATTGTAGGAAGTGTGATGTGCTGGGAATAGAACCCGGGATTTTTGGGTCTGATGCCCAGTAACATAACCACAAGACAAAAACAATTGCTCCTTCCTGTAGATGTTATCAGGCGTATTAAGATATCACCACAACATCATATCTGAATTGTCACTTATCCCATGATATCTTATCTGAATTGCCATTTATCCCATGATACCATATCTGAATTGCCATTTATCCAATGATATCATATTTGAATTTTGATATGATTGGATTTAGTTGTGAAATATCTTTAAACATTATTTAAAATTTGACGCAATATATCCCAAGAGAATACAGCGCATTTATTTGACACTTCGCATACCAGAGTAAAACACCGTCCATTAACAATAACCAAATCCAAACCATATTTCAAAAATTTTGCTTTTAACCTCTTGCGTACTATGTAACCACTTATGGATACATGCTATGTTTAGAGCAAAATCCCATTGTAAGCTCATGTGGTTACATGGCTTCTTTAGGTGTACAGCCAGAGTAACCAGGACAGGAAACATCATAAGGTAGATTTTCTTTTATTGGGATTGTATAAAACATTTTGGATTCATTTTGTCTGCAGTTAACTGAAGGGTGGAAACGAAAGGAAGGGGGGGGAGGTGCAAAATGTCTGTGCTACAAAAATTAGAAAAAATAGGAAAATTAAGATTAATCTTTGTGAAATTTCTCGAAATGCTCCTTGGAACAAAAAGCTTTTTTACATGCATTACATGAGTGCATTGTCATTTTAGTTTTTTTTTCAACATTGCAGCACACCCAACAGCGTCGTAACGTCAAGGTCAGTATCCCCAGAAATCTGGGATTTGTGCGTGCGCTAGAGAACGCCGTCTGGTACGCATGGGGTTAAGCATAACTTGTAAAGATATTCGACTGCTTACGTTTGCAGATACTTTTGTCGTAGTCATAGAAAAGAGAGGAATTTTTGCAACTACAGATGGAAGTTTGCTTATTCTGATCATACAGACAGTCCACTTCAAGCCTGTTAGCACATTTTGTGCAGACGAGCTTTTCGCAAAGATATCCCCTTGTCTCATATGGGCAAACGCATGTGTTAAAAAAGCAATCGCCTCCATTTTGGCAAGGTAGTTCGTCACTGCATTGGGCTAGAAAAGAGGAAGAATATTTTGATTTTAATTTCTATGGTATTGTTCTTGAAAATAAGTACAAAAATACGTGTTAGTGTTATTAGTAAGTAAATATATGTATATGAAAGAAAAACAATAATGTTAATCTATTAAAGATCGCAGTTTACCTGAAAAAAAAATAACTAATTATTTTCTTATGGTAAAATAATCTTTATTTCCGAATAAAAACCTTGTTTTTTCAGCACTTTTAAATAAACAGCATAAGCTTTTAAATAAGCACTTAAAACCTTCTTTTTAAGTCTGAAACAATTAAGGTTTATACAAAAATCGACTTTTCGAAAAACCAATTTTTGAATTCAATATTTCCAAAAAACAGATTTTAACCAGTTTTCGAATTTTCGTCAAAAAATACGGAAAAATATTTCAATTAATTTATATATAATAGCAAAAAAAAAATCAACAGCAAAGTCAAAATATTTTTAAGTATTCATAATAAGGATTACATATGCACACTACTTACATAAAATAACGAAAACTCAAACAAAAAATTTCAAATAATATTCATATTATGGTCACTAACTTTAATTTCTCCTAAGAAAATAAGATTTTTTTAAAAACCTAAAATATCCCCTAAATGGTGGCTAGTTCTTATTTTGGACACAATATTGAAAATACTCATTTACTGATATTGAAACTACTCGTTTACTAGCAACTGAGTTTGATTTTATAGTTTTCATGGTATCAAATAAAAAAATCAAAGTTTTTTTTGTTGTTTTTTTATTTGTTGCTTCAAATGATGAAAATTCAGCTTTCAGTGTTTTTGGATTTGTAAGTTTTTCTTCAAGAAACTTATCGATCGATTTTTCCATGGCTTCTTTTAAATAAACGTCACTCTGATGTGTAGTTTCTTCGATTTGATTGTCATCAAAATCGGTTTCCTCATAAGAATTTGGAAATATTCTAGACAATATTTCTAATTGGCCAAGATGAAAAAATTTGTTTGAATAGTAAATCAAATAAGTTTAAAACCAACTTTTACATAATAATTTGAATTCTTTAAGTTGGTTTTCTTAATTTAAAAATCGATTTTCAAAGGTGACAAATTTACTTTAAGAACCCGGGTTTGAAAAACCATCAAATCCTAAGAATAATGGAAACCATTTTTCACTTTTGATTAATTAGAATTCGAAATTTTATAACTTCAGAATTAAGTAAATATTTAATTGTATGAATTTGATTCTATATGAGTAACATCACCGATGATAATGAATATAAGAATACAGATTTAACATCTATAATGCAGATACCCATCAAAATTTGAATCAAATTCACTAGGATTTACTCTCTGTCTGTACTTTCAGAAACATGCAAACGCGATACTTCAAAAAAGGAATGACTTAAAACATCAAATTTGATATGGAATTTTGTGAAGACAAGTGCAGCTTTGTGTCAAATTTTTGTTTCAGGCAGTTTGAAACACAAATTCGACTTTTGTACACTAATAACACACACCAAGGATAAATCTCCAAATAACTCGCCAAGGATCCCATGATAGATTCAATTAAAATGCTAAATCTACATCAAAAAATTGTTTTCAGCCCGTGTCATGTAAGGTGTTATCTATCATAATAACTTTATAAGAGACTACAAGAGAATGTTTTAGGGATAGGATTCCCACTGGTTCTTATAGAATCTAGCATGATAAAACTATTTTGTAGTTTTGTAAAAAAAATGGCATTTAATATTGTTCGGGGCAAACATAATTTAAAACCAAATGAGTGAATGCAAAATTATCTAAAATATTGTTAAAAGAATTACAGCCAATTATTGTGATCTTCCACTTCATCTATTCTCATGTTAATATGGATAACTAAGTTTCTGATACATTAATATGCATTTGTTACAACGAGAAAATATTTTAATTGCGTTACTTGCTGCTTGCTTTCCTTTGCTGCAGTCTTGAAATGGAGATCGCATACATTAGAAAAGGTCTGATTGCATGTTTATTATAAAATCACTTTGTTCAATAACTTGGAGCTTTCAGTAATTAAACATAAACTCCAAAGAAGTTTAGAGTAAATAGTAATGGTAAACTCCAAAAAAAATTAACTTTATATAAAAAATATGCCCCCGAAAAAGATTTGAGGCATTTGCTATCAATACAATTATATCACCTTTTATTACAGAATAAGCTATGAAATTAAGAGCTAACATTACAAATTAAGCAGCAAAACTGTGATTAAAATTTCTGAACAATAAGTTAACAATGTAAAAAAAACAGAAATGTATTCATTACATTTCAAATCAATTTAATATTATCGTGTTTATGCGAGTAACAGAAGATATTACCTCTGCAAACGCCGCTAAGATTAACGTAGCCTTTCGGACAAATGCAGGTCTTTCTCCAAATGTTGTTATAGAAATTTTGCTTGAATGTGCAGTTAAAATCTTGCCCACAGTCGCAATCTAAATGAAAGGATAACAAATATATAAAAAAAATTATCACCCAGTAACAGGAATACCATATCAATATAAATGCAAATGTAAAAGCTATTAATATCGGGAAACTATTTCTTCAAAAACTTACTTCAGAACATGATACATTTGATGCAATCGCAGACTTTCTAATTAATTTAATATATTTTATTTATTAAATTAAGGGATTATTTACAATACAGTGGGTTCTCTAACAAAAATAGCAAATATATTTAACTTGTATTCTTTTAGTCTTTGTACTTGATAACTCGTTTTAATTCAAAGCAGCGTTTTCTACAGTATCTGAATCATCACGCATAGTGTTTCCAGTTACGAAGTCTTCATATACCAGTTTATAAACAAAGCGAGCAAGATAACCAGTGTTTTTTCAATCAACAGTTTTGAGAAATACCGAATCTCTCGCTTAATTTCCTTATATCGGGTGCCCAAAAATGAGTAATGGGTTTTGAAAATTATTTTTTAAAAAATTGGAATTCCAAATGATGCTTAAATTTTGCCACTTTATGGCATAAAATTCTATGCTTTTATAAACTTAAGGCCAAAAAGGATACATTTTTGTCGCATTTCATTATTTTTATCGATTTTCAAATTCATTTTGTCATTTTTGTTTTTATTGATTTTCGAATTCGCTAATTTTTGAGACAGCTGGTATATGTGATTGTGCAAGTTAGTGGTAGCTCCATAATGGTGCGAACTGTTTTACATGAATGGGCTGGGTCCTCTGGGCTAATTGAAAATATTTTGACAGCAAATGGTTATATTCAGCTATTTGATTATGTTCAGCTATTGATCTGTCACTCGACCTCATATGTTCACGATTGGTTTCAAGAACATTCCAAACAATTCCAGAGAATGACCGGGCTGCCTATATCTTCCAACAAGAATATCATCAAACATTAAAGGTACATAATTGAGAAACCAGTCCCTGCACCAAATCTTGTATCGACAACACTTTCCAAGTTTTATGCTATGGGCAGCATGGCTCAATATTTTTGCTGTGAACATCCAACATCTTGTATAACCTAAGAAGCATCGAATTACTGCACTTCGCCCAGCAACGGATTCTATACATTTTCTACAAAGTAATACGAGTTTTCACTCTTAGTCAACATGAGACATACGGACATGGTACTACTTTTTTGGTAATCATCATATTTAATATCAAAAAGTAATTGATACGAACTTATTTTTTGTCTCTACATTGTCCTTTTAAACATGTATCGGTGGCTCATATGTCTCTATTTCCCTTTTCCCCTATACCATTGCTTTCTTAAGCATTCAAAGTCACTTTAACAAATTGAAAATGCCACACCTTCCCTGAAGCGTGGATCCTCTACTCATGTACTCGACTAGAAATACTGTATCAAATATTCTTAATCTATGATAGGCATATTACTTGGATTACGCAGAAGAGTTGTTGAGAATGTTTGAATGCGCAATATCGATGTATTAAATATTAACACGTTCATTGACACTACCCACGCCTGATATCAGGACCATCTATCTAATTAGATGACCCTTTCTTAGCTATCTTTGTAGTAGATCTTTTAACTATTGTAGATAGTTATAATTTCTAGGGGATAAGGTGTCGTCTAATAACATAGATGGCTTGGCGTAATTACATATTATTTGTAACACTCAAGCACGTCAGTGGCAGCGAATGTGTTAAAGAAAACCAATGAATCAGTAAACCAAGTCCACCGACTGGTACAATTTTGCGATGTTTTTCTGTTTTTGTATGTTTCATAGGTAAGTTACTGGCCTCCAGATATAGTACCAAGCATCCATTCACCATTTTCGCATATAAAACATAAGTTCATGTCACATTTATATTGAGAAAATCCTGCGATATAATATGGCAACCAAGACTAAAGAACCAAGTTCGATTATTTTGATTTCACATGAAAGGTTTAAACCCCTAGAAATGTCATCACATGTCTTCTTGCCTTATTTCCAACCTCAATTGGTTTCGCAATACATTGCTCATTTTGCGATGAAAAACCCCATGAGGGTCTCTCGCAATATAAATTAACATTGAATTGCTAAATGATGTTTCATTGATTTGTTAATTCATTTTACTTTTAATTTTAGTGAAGTAAAATACGTAAAAGGATATGATTACATTTGCATTCCCCATCCTGTTCTGCGAAACCTGGACTGCAGACGCACACTTTCTTCTGCTCCAAACATGGTACAGTCTTCTCAACATCACACACTCGCATACATCTGCCATTCTTGCATTTGCATTCTATAAAGAAAAATTGAAATAAACATTAGTTTTTTTACATTCTTCAGAAAAATTAATCATTCATAATTAACAAAAGTTTCAGTAGCTTATGGTTAATAGTAACAGTTTTTCAACATTTTTCTGTTGATCCTTCCTTTTCCTTCAAAAACTTAACACATCTTTTTTCCTCCTATATATACGAGATGTTTCCTTTAATGTTAGCCCAACTGCCAACTTTTAATTCCCGATATGCAAAATTTTATAAATGGGGAAAGTTTTATATGGCATAAATTCTTACATTTTATGTTATCCGATTACACAAATGGAATATTAAACATTTGTTACGTATAAATTTTTATATAATTCCCTGAATATTTTTTCCTACTTATTAAAATGTTCGTGGCTCTTTAGTATTTGAAGCCCCTTTCTGCCCCCCCCAATTTTTTTTCATTTTTCTACAATTAAAACTGACCAAGTTATTTAGCATTGCATTTCATTGTCTGGTCAATCAATTGGATTCTAGAATTGACTTTCAATGATTGGTGGATTTTCTTAGTAAATGGCTGATATCAAATTTTTTGCTTTTTAAATTTTTTTATGTTTAAAATTTCTCTAAATCTAAAAAAAGAAAGTATTTTTAGTAGGGTTGATATTTAATCCCTGGATAATTTAAATATCAATCATTTTTTTGTTCCACTTTACTACATTTATTTTCTGAATATTGCTTGCTAATGTGTCGATATAGTTTCTAGTAGAAAACATCTTGAAGAAGAATACACATTTTTACCCGCTGATTAGTATATTTTGTGTTAATTTGCTTTATGTGTCTAAACACAGAATTTAGGTTAAAAAAATAATAAAGCTATTAACCAAACAGGCTGCTAGAAATGAGGACAGAAGTACAAAAAAATGAAAAAAGAAATAAATGTTGCGTACAAACATAAAAATAAATATATTTGTGTATATACTACTCTTGGAAATAGTGCTGTCTAAATCTAAATAGATTTTCTTTGAGGCAACGAATCATTCTCTGAATTTTCATTCTGGATCCTTGGGAAGAAGCAACACCAAGAAACCAAACTTGTTCTAGTTCTGATGTTGGCTTGGTCATGTGGAAAGAAGAAATCGGGATAAGTTCTGTTGCATAGTGGATCGGAGTGGCATAAAGATTTCCACAAGGGTAGCATGCATTTGGAATCAGATTAAAACGGCGAAGATATGAGGGGAATAGTCCATGGAATGTAAAGAAAAGAATATCTTTCTTTTTCAGTTACTTGGTTGAAATGTTCTTACAACGTAACTCGGAAACACGCAAAATAAATACATGAGTTTAGATGTAAATTAATGTCATCAAGTTTTTATATCTTGTAATGACTTGATCATTACCTATCAAATGACATAGTGAAAATCCTGATAAATTCTTTATTTTCAGCCTTATAATTTTACAGAACAGCAATAAGCTCTAATCTAGGTAAATATTTGCTATTTACACAAAAGCTTTAGAATGAAGGTCTATCGTGGAAATAGCTCTGGGAAAGAGTCCTCCAATCATTCCAAGAACACCATAAGATGCTAATAGGGTGTTAGCCAGAACCACTTTCAGGGCGGAGCACCGAAATCGCAATTCGCAATCCAGAAGTCTCTCTCCCCTCTCTCAAGCCGTCACTTTTCTGCTGTCCAAAGTCCATGTCAGCTTTTCATCGGCCAATCATCCGGAAAAAATTTCCCTCAATTGTCGCCTCTGTCTTTCGTGACGTCGAACTGTCCATCAATGTCCAATCCATGACTCGTCCTAGCCATTCCACCACAGAACACGTGTCAGTGACACCATCACAAAGTGACCGCCCGGAATCCAGCTGTGGGACACCTTTCCTTTGAAGATGCAACATATCCCAAGATGAATATCCCCACAATGAATTTAACGTGTAGTCTAATGACCAGATGCGAACAACTGGTGAAGGATATTCACCATATTGATAGTTCGCCGCGTTTAACAATGGAAGCGTTGTGAGCAGCTGTCGGAAAATGCCGCTAATCGTGAATAAGACAGAGGAACGTTACATTCTAAATGCCCTTAAAGCTCCTGCTTACCTCCCCCTTCCACACACATAAATATTAAAGCTAGCACTGAGTTTATGTTGAAAAAGATATTTACCTGCTAGCCAGATGCCCATGAGTCAGCTTCACACAGAAAGGAAAAAAACATTTCTAAATAGAGGATAAGAGATGACGTAGGCAAATTTATTGAGTCAAATGAATAAATGTTCATAGGTATTACATAAATATGGGCAACAATGATTACATGACCTCAACTCATATTAATAAAAAGAGGAAAAGGCACATCGCTGCTAAACTTATATGTTGTGGAGAGGAAAAAAGAATCTTGTAGTATTAACATCTCTCAAATCCATCTTGTGGTTAAATAGCAAAGTACTAAATAGATAACAAGGGCACAAAATCAGGAGAAAATTAAATAGGCTCAACAACGAAAAAATATTTATAAAACAAAGCATAAACAACAAACTTTGGCTGGAGGAGGAAACGGGAGAGTTTGAAACCAAACTTTGATTTTTTTAAAAGCCCCAAAACATACGAATTAAGAATTTAACTACAAAAAAATGCCCATCCAATATAGTTATTTTGATCGAAATTACATTTGTCAATAAAAAAGTGGAGGATTTCATGTTGGCATTCTTAATGGAATGTTGGTGAATTGTGCATGACTTCAAAAGTAAAGCATGAAAACTTCTGAATTTCGCATACAAAAATAATTTCTGACCATAATGCTTGGAAAAGATAAAAAATATATAGTTGGCTTTCATTGCATTATTACGAAACCCAAAACACTTTATACTCAGCTAGTATGCGAGAAGCTTGTGTTTCACTTTTTTCATAGCTTATATCGTAACGAAATTTCATGAATAAAAGTAACATCTGATACCATATAAAATTTTACATCATATAAAATTTTATAGTACTACTTTAAAAGAAACTTAGTGTTTAAACCCTCAAATATCAAAATGGATCTTTTCCTAAAGCTTTCCACAATTTTGGAAACAACTGTTGATTGAAACTATCTGTTATGAGGAGTCAATAATGCTCGAAACAATGACCAATCTATAAAATTAATTTGATTTTTTTAAAAAATTCAACTAACTTTTCCAATTTAAAAAATATTTTCTGTTACCACTTTTTTATTTGTCTCAATTAATTTATAATGCTTGAAATTACGATCGCGGAATTGCGAATGCTTTTCCAATATAGCAGTCTATTAGGACCAGAGACCTTCATCTCTGATTAAATGATGAAAAAAAGGAAGGGAATTAGAGAATGAGTACAATCAAGCTTTTGTTTCTCAAAGAATGGTTTCCATATTACAACTTGGAAGCGATTCATGTTGATCTTCGTTGTTTATAGAAGTCAATGTAAAGTCAAACTAACCCTTTTTCATAAATTTGTTTTTTATCGATTAGTCATTTTTTACTACCAATAGTCGCTGTTAGTATTTATCAAAACCAATCAATTGAAAAAATGTTTAAATAATCTTACCACTTTGATATCTTGACTCAAATAAAGGTGATTGTGACGATATAGGTTTATGTGCATGTTTCTCAATTAACTAGGAAGAATTCAACAAAATACTTCATATTAATTTAAGGCTAATTTTTAAAAATTTCATATTTGTTTTAATATATGTTTTTTATTTTTGGTTAGATTGACTTTAAATTAATTATTTAAAGATATGTGTATTGATAACTGAATATGAAATTCAACCCTGGAATATAAAGCTTTCTAGAGCAAATGAAATGTGCTACATATGAGGAGACGTTGCCAGAAAAAAACAAATTTTAACAAATTTTAAAATAAAACTCTAAAAGCTGACATTCAGAAATTTGTATGAGGAATAAGTAAATATTTTAAGTCTTTCATTTTTTACTAATGAAAAATTAACTATCAAGGATAGGATTTCTGCATTGCCATTTTGTGTAGAGTGTTAACCGTTTTGGTTAAATTTCATTGAAATTTACTACACATTTTCCTATTTCTGAAAATATATTATATTTTCAAATAATTTTGTTGTATTTATTGTGTCTTGTATTATAATTGACAACACATCTAAAAAAGATAGTTTTAAGTAGTTTTTAAAAAATCCAATTTTTCAAAATTTTCCCTTCGAACGTATTCGGATACCTTAAGTATTTGGGAACAATATTTGTAATGCTAATGTAACAAATGTTAATAAAATAGAAAGAAAATTAACTAGTCTCTGTTTAGTTAATTTTTGGTATAACTGATATTATCATTTTCTACTATAAAATATTTCAGACAATAAAAAGACTTACAATAATTACAGAATTTATGCTAAAAAATCTTGTATGGAAGGATTTTACTCCTCAGCAATGTTAGATGTATCAACTAGTTATCATCGAGTTAAAAAAAACTAGGTACCTAACCTTATTCTGCTATAGGCAAATGTGTATCTAAGTTAAGACAATCATTTTAAAGTTAATATTGAATATTAAAAGATTCTGTTCTGAAATGTTCACAAGAAATTATTTAAATATTTAAAACTGTACATACAATAATATAACTTACATCCTCTTTTTTTGATATCACGTATATAATCCACATAGAAAAATTATTAGAAGCAAAACTTTTGATTAATACAATATCGAAAGATAATTGATATATTCAAATATTTGTTATAACTTTTCTGTTAACTTCGGTAATAGCATTACCATTTTTCTGGTACTTTAAAAGAATCTTTGATGTTGCAATCTACACGTTATAGTCGGTTGCTACTTGAATTCATGTCATAATATTACAAGGATTTTTTCTTGCAAAAAATATTCAAAGGCATTGGAAATTTTATAGCAATTGCATTTGAGTTTGAGACGTCATAACGATGTATGCACGAAAATGAATTATTTTGAATGCATGGTAGATATAAAATTATTTAAATATTTATTGTTTGAAAGAGAGAAAAAATTTAACTGTTATTTATTCTTTTTTGTTTGTCATTGTTTTTTATCAATATATAGAATTAATATTATCATTTTTAACCGCTACGTATTCATAAAATGAGACACCATTTTATTTTACGAGTTCATAAAAAGGTGGTGCATTTTATGTACTGATAAATGTAAATCAACTCGTTTTTTCCAACAACTTAAGGTATCCGACCACGTTCGAAGGAAAAAATTCGAAAAATTTGGATTTTTAGAAACTATTTATGGTTTTTAGATGTATTCTCAATTATAAACATTTTAAATACAAAAATAAATATTTGAAAACATGATATATTTTCAGAAATGGGAAAATTTGTGTAAATTTTAATCCAATTTAACCAAAACGGTTCACACTACACAAAATGGAAATGCAGCAATCCTTTTTCTCTTTGTAGCCAAGTTATAGAAAGCAATGATGAATGAAATAAACCAAAATCTAAGAAACATTTTGCGATGCAAAGAAATTATGGGGGGAAATATATGTATATATGTGTATTTTTTGCATAAATTCACTGCTTAATTTTTCTAAAAATACTTATAATTGAAAGAGTATTTCATCAACAATAAAACTTTTGGTTCATTTCATTGCCCATATTATTTAAAACATACACTGAAATGTTGATATAAATACCTCTATTAGTTTTTGAAATAGCATGTAAACAGGAAGAAATTTTTATGAAAATTAGTTTTGCCAAAAAGGAAGTTAAAGGGAAATTTTAGTTGAAAAATGTGTGACCCTGGATGATAGGTCAAGCCTTCCTTTTTTTAGAAAAAATAAACTATTTTTGGAAAAGAAAAGTTTGAACTATAAGAAATAACAATAGAAATAAAAAATTCGGAGATGCGGTCGATAATCAGTGTTTTAAACGTAGTCGGATACCTTAATGTTTTATCATATGATACTGAAAGATTTCATAATAAGAAGGCACTTCAGAATATTAATGTGTTACAAGCTTAAAACGCCAACCACATTAAATTTTCATTTTTTTAATTAATATGTCTTTAATTTTCGTCATTTGTAATTTTTGATTATGGCAGGGTAGCCTCTTAGGTAGGGAGTTGGATTCGCATCTCACAGGCCGAAGACCCTGGTGTGTAGTGCTGGTTGGCGCACTTATAAATCTGTCGTGGTAACTAAGTCCTCCATGTCGAAAGTAATACCTCTGGGAGTACCGGTTCAGATATGATCATTCTATAATTCAGGTATAAATTACTATATGTGGATGAATGAATGAAATGTATAGATAAAGTCCACTAGTAAAAAGGGTTGTGACTCGTAAGTAGTATCTAATTTAATTTAGTTATATTAACGTCCCATTTAAAGCAACACCAGGGCAATTTTGGGACGAACCTCGTAATTTTGAAGTATGGTCAGATGACGAGGACGACACCTGAAGTGGCCCCCCCCTCTCCACACCGCATCACACCAGCGAGAGGACGCTTGGCCTGACAGATTTACCGTGCAAAAGATCCCCTCACACGACGGTTCTTCGGTAGAATCGAGTCTCGAACCTGAAACCCTCCAGTTCTGAAGCCGAGACAGTACCATCGGGCCACCGAGGCCCTTAAGTAGTATCTAGTAGTCTTGGCCCTGCACGACGCTATTGAAAAACGATAGAGACAAAACTGTCGAACTAAATAGTCGACTACTTACTCAGTTGGTGCCATTAAAAACAACAACACGATTTTTAAACAGTTAAATTATGGATTCATCACATACTTTGCAGCTTTAAATACGATTAGAAATATAAAAGTGGGCCTAATTATGTTTATATACACATACGTGGGCACGTACACACATGTAATAATATCTCTTTTAAAATTCAAAAAGTATAAGAACAGCATTTTAATTCATAATAAAATTAGGTACTTTTCCGTGAGCCAAATGCAGCAAGAAATCGCAAAATAATGAAAAATTCCGCTAAATTTCATAAAACCATTTCTTACAACGCTTGGCGACTTGCCTAGCGTTTGGCTCACATTGGCGATATTTGAACCCGGATAATGGAAAATTACCAGAATTACTTGGAAAACCAAAATTATTTATTTAAAGTGAAATAACGAATGATTTAAAAGTTATTTATAATACCTTGTTTATCCAGATAAAAACAGATATGTATATTATTTATTATTTTTTAAAGAATTTCATTTGAAATACTGTGCATTATTTTGTAATAAAATGTTCTTGGCAATCGTAAATGAAATTTTTACAGAATTTTAATTATCAAGATTTTTAATTATCTTGCCATTCAAAATTTATAAAATTAACAACTTTTAAATTTTATTTGAACTGCTTGGTCCTTCATCCAAAGAGTTAACATTAAATATGTTATCAAATAATATTTAGATTTCGAATATAATTTTTTATAATCATATACAGTATTGCAATAATTAAAATTAGACTTTTGTAATAAATCTTGAAAACAAAACAAACAAGAGTAAAATCCCAAGTAAATAGAGATATTTCTTTTTATTGTAACAAAATGTAGAGTTCGATATGCATTTATTAATACTTTTTATGGATGCTATGCATTAATTAATAATTAACAGAAATAATTTAGCCAAAATCTTTTCAACATTAATTTGTTACAATTTTAAAGAAATTGTTTTTAACAGAATATTAAATTCCAATTTTCATGTTATATTTCTTACGTAACTTTCTATAATTTTACCCATAAAAATTTTGATTTGCCACAAAGCTATAGCCTTTAAGCATCAGCCAGCTTTAACAATAAATATTATTAATAAAATATTTCGGTACTACAGATCATTTTTTATTTTTGTTTCACAAATTGTAGGTGGTGGTGGTTCTAATGCCACTTGGTCATACCAAGCACGAATGAGCGGAGCGCTTTCGAATTAAGGCAGAGGTGTGCGCCTTTCGTTGTTAACGAGCACCGTTCAGGTGAAAGGACGACTTTGCTCGAACACACTTGACACAACCCTTTTTAGGGGGTGGTCGAACTCATTCTTACACTCATTTATCCATCCGCAAGTCAGAATTTAGATCCAAATCAGACACTGACTTATCCCTGATTCAGTACCCCCAGAGGTATCGTTTTGTTATGGGAACTTGGAGGACTTTGCAGTCGCGACCTATTTAACGTGCCCCAACCGCCATTAGCCAACACGCCGGTCTTTGGCCAAGACGAGGACAGAACCCGCGACCTTTCGGTTGCGAGACTGACGCTCTACCAACCAGGCTACCGTGGCCTTCACAAATTGTGACGTTTCTGAAGCGCTTTATGTTATTTTATATTATCTTGTAGCACATAATGCATTGCTTCCATTGCTAGAGGCATTTTCGAATTTGTAAATGCGCACTTAATTTAACAATGGATTCTAAAAAAACTTTTACTTATTCATATTATAGAGTTATATAAAGTCGGTGAAGACCATACATTTATTGAAATTAAGTCCTAAAGTCAGAGCAATTATCGTACGAGAGTAATTAAAAATCTTAGGTGTTGAAGAAACATTAAAAATAGTTTTTAAATTCTTAGACAAATGTTTTTCGGAAAACTTAGCTCATTTAATATCTGACAATATTAAATTGTATAAGGATTTTATTGCATAAATGTTGAAAACCATTGTAACTAAACAATCGAGGACTTTTTCCAAAAAGATCAGCAAGAAGCATTGAAAGATACGAATGAACTCAAATCTCTCTAAATATATAGCCTTTTAGCTAAACCGGTGATAGGCTTCGTGATACTAGAGGTTACAATTTCGTATATACACATCTAAAGACATCATATTGTAATTCTTACGCTTATGTATGAAAATACCAACTGTCCATTCATAGATTATCTCAAAATGGGCTTTATAAGTATTTTGAAATAGAGCTATATGTTCAGGTAAGATTTAAGTAAGATATCCCCTTCCAGTAAGATTTAAGAATGCAAAAATTATGGGTGATATAGCTATTTAATTTTTATTTAAGAAAACTTAGTTCATTTTATAATTCTAACTAATTTATAATTATTAATTAAAGTTATATTATTAGTATGGATGTAATTGTAGTTCGTAAGTTCGCATTCAGCATTTCTTCAAGAACTTCTAGTGATTTTGGATAAACCCCCTAGTTTTCACGTTTTCACCAGTCATTCCTGTAATTTTTATTTTATTACAGATACAAAATGTGTCTACGATTCCAGAGTATTCACAAAATTCACTTATTAGTTACTATACGCATTTTCGTCTTCTTGGTAATATTTCACTAGCCCTAGTTTCAATATCAGTATTTGTTGAATATATGCTTATTTTTTGATTTTTCTGAATCACTTTGATCTTCTTGATTTACATTACTCTTATTCATTAAGGTGTTTATTTCACTGCATGTTTAGCATTTGGTAAGTCAGATGCACAGGCTAAATGTTTATTAGAATCAATGAACGAATTTATCAGAATGACTACTAATAGTTTAGCCGTAACTTGTTCCATGACAATCAAACGATATATGATAGTGATCTATGATATCAGCATAAATATAAAAGTACATCCACATTCAATACACTAGAAATTTTAAATTAAATTAATTATTAAATTCAGCAGTAACTTTAGTCGCATGACGAGTATAACTCGTCACTCCATATAACACAATGACGATTATAGCTCGTCATTGTGCTATATGACATGAGAAATCAATGACGAGCTACACTCGTCATTTTACGGGAAGGGGTTAAGATGATACAACGGGAGAAGATCTACAGCCACTGGTAATACTTTCTTCACGAATAAGGATCTTTATATATGTCTTCACAACACCTTTGAAAACAGCTTTGATAAAATCATGATATAAATGTTAATCCAGAGGAAGCTTCAAGAAAAGATATAAAATGAAAATAGAATTAAAGAACTTTCCAATTTATTAATTTAAGGGACAGGCTGAAATTTCAAAAAACATGATTTGCGCCCAAGCGCTTTTAAGCAGTCCTTCCTCTACTTAACCGATGCACCAGTGGTGTATTATTTCTGTTCTACCTCTGCTATTTAAAATCTCCTTGCTTATTATTTCTGTCTACTCACTTAAACCCTTCCTTCTCGCTCCTGTGAAAATGACGGGGTGAAATTTCTACCTCTATTTCTCGAGCCCGTGAGATTTATGGGGTGGCCTATTCAAAAGTAAGGCACCAAAAATATTAAATCTATCTATTTCTTATGTCCAGAATAATTTTTATTTCTCAATATATACGCCAAATGGCTGCCCTAGACTATTTATGTTTTTAGAGATAGTTCGATTTTTTTAAACTAGATGTCAGCAGAAAGGAAACTCGGTACTATTGGCCTGATGGTGATGTTGGCCTATGCATCTCAAGCTTTCAAATTTATCACGCAAGAAAAAATGACTAGTGTTTATTTACGTTATGTGTAAATGCAATAAAATTATGTTTGAATGCTTAAAACACGTTTTATATTTTCTCTCTTTGTTGGAAAGCAAACATTCAGTCCTAATAACCCTGAATGTTGGCTTTTCCGATTATATATTTTAAAATTTCAAGCTAAAAATGAACTAAAAAATTAAAACTGAATGCCAATATTGTACATACACTCAGTTTTGTATAATTTTCTTGAATAAAAACTAGGCCCTTTTATAACCATTTTCATCAAAATGATGCGACTGTTGAGGGGTTAAACTGAGTATAAGTGCCTAGGCACTAAGGCTCTGCAGACATGTAAGTCAAGAGGTAACAGATTACCTTCATTTAATGCTATTTAATGAGCATTAACTGAAGCCTTCATTTAATGCTAAAACATTTGTTTTGTCTTGCTTCATAGCAACCTCATTTTAACTCTGTAACTGTATATAATCATCTTAAGTACGTAGACACATCAGCTTACCTTTATACATATTACTAAAATATTTGTTTTAGAATGTTATCCGTTCATACAGCCGTCTACAATTCTAGAGTAATTCAAAGCAAATTCACTTCAACACGCTTGCTACGCTTAAGTACGACTTAAGGTAACAGACTACGTTCGAAGGAAAAATTTTGATTTTTTAAAGCTATTTTTGGCTTCTAAATGCATTATCAATTATAAACACTATAAACACAAAAACATTATTGGAGAATATAACATATTTTAAGAAATAGGAAAATTTGTGGTAAATTTTAGTTAAATTGAACCAAAACGGTTAACATTCTAACATTCTACACTCCATTTGGGCTGGTGAGTCTTTGAACATGATTGTTAAAAACTTTTATTAACAAAGAGTATAAAGTTTGGAATATAGTCTTTGCACCAATTTTTTCTTCTTCAAATTTTAGGACAACATTTCTCAGGAGATGTTTACTTGAGTTTTTTTCATGTCTTTTTAAAAAAGAAAACAGAAAAGGCAAATAGTTAGATAAAATGCCATGATATGAAGTTTATAATTAGAGTTTTACATTCGTATCAAACTGTGAGTTAAGCGCTGAAAAGGGTTGAGTATTTATATTGGGTTGTTCGGAAAGTCATTTCGTTTTTTTTTTTTTTTTTTTTGTCAAAATGAAAAGAAATTTTCGTTTAATGAATAAATTATTTATTAAATTATAAAATTGCCATTCTGGTCTAATACCTTTTGCCATATTTTTGGTAGTAACATGATTACACGCTCATAAAAGTTTTGGTCTTTGCTGTAAAAAAAACTGATCGTGGTGGTCTTTGGCCTCCTCATTTGAAGGAAAAATTTTGCAAATCAGTTCTGGTACTGATGTACTGTTAACACATCTTCTCCACACATATTGGCTAATTTATTTCTGGCTTGACAGCATTTTTACCTTTTATATAGCAGAAAAGAAAAAAATGACGAAAATGCTGTTTATTGCTCTCCATATTTAAAAGGGCACCATCCAAAAACTACTGCGAAGAATCAGCTGCACTTTTTCACACTCAAGCCTTGCTATATCAGCTCTTAAAACATAAAATGATTTTGCGGTTTAAGTATGAAATTGTGTGCGAAAAATACAATTAAATCTTCTGTCGGGAAAAAACGAAATTACTTTCCGAACAACCTAATATATATTTCATGTTATGTTCTATCGCTGTAACTCGAAAATGCAACAATACTGACAATGTATTTTGATATTTTCACAAATATTTCCATGTATGAAATTTTGATTTCAACTGAAATGTTATCCAAAACTCATATTCTGTTACCTTCACTGATTGCGAAGTAAAAAACAATGAATATTCTGTTTGTATACAAGAAGACAGAGGAATGTCTAAGCACTGGCAGAAAGTACTTTCAACTTTCGTTTTTGGAGGGATAAATTAAAACTATCCGTTATGAAAAGTATACAATTCTTATTTCAAATACAAGTTTATGAAAATAATTAATGCATTATTTAAGAAATTGAAAAGCATTTCCAAATTTAAAGTGATTTTATTTTAAAAAGCGATATTTAGGAATTTTTTTTTATATAATTTCGCATTACCACTTTAACAATCGCATTTACTTGTTTATAATACTTGAAAATAGAGCAAAGAGGTCTTGAATACTATTCCATATGATCAAAGTTTTAGGAATGGAGACTCTGGTCTCTGATAAAATGAAAATAGGAATGCTATTGAGTGCTTACCACAACAAGATTTCAAAGAAATTTCAGAAAAATTTCAATAATCATAGGCTGGATCATTGAGCTCCAAGAACGTACCTCGTTCAAACGTTTAATTGCCTGGGATTGTTCAATGTGATAATTAGTTTATAATCATAATAACCAGATACATTTTTGAGCCAGTAGTTAAAAATGTATCACATCAACCTTTTATTATTAACTAGCCATCTTTGATGTCCAGTTTATTAGATAAGTTTATTGAGTGTTAAGGCTCTTAACTTAAATTTTTGGCGGACTTAAATTTTTGGGTGATTTTGACGTATTTTAGTGAGAAACCTTAAATTAATCTTGTCTTTTCAAGATTACTTAACTGACAATCTATTTTTGCACTTGATTGAAATATTCGTTTTAAGCTTATTTCTTAATTTCTTTGATATTTTCTCTCTTCTGACACGTTGTGAATTATATTATTTAGAAAATGCATCCAATATTAATATATTGGATGCATTTTCTAAATAATATTTATCTTTGTAATTTAATACGAATAAAACAAAGAATTCAATTAAAACAATTTATTATTCAATTAAACAAACGGTAAATTTATTATTCAATTAAACATTTAGAATTAAATTAAAACAAAGTGCATAGTATTACGAAATAAAAGCAGAAATGAAAATCCTACTACAGATGGAAAGCTGGGTAGAATCAGTTGTTTCAATGTTTTGAGGGACAACTTGAATTAGGTCATAGTATTTAAAAACATTGTTTCAAATACCATATAAAATTGAATTAAAAATATTATTACTGCAAGGATTTTAATTTTATATCATTAAAAAGGTAATTTTTTTAGTCTTAAGATAATACAAAAAGCCTTTTTTTAAAGTAATTGTTGTGTAAGATATGAGTATCAATATCCATAGACAAGTCATAACAATTCAGGTTAGACTTAATTTACGGGCACCAGAACTGAAAAAACATTTGAAGCGATTTCTCGCCGAATATAACTGTGCCAATTTTTTATCGTAACTTTCTTCAAGTCATCAAGTATAAGTCATTTATAAGCATTTCTGTTAAACACTCAGGATGGCGGACTTAAATGTTTGGGTGATTTTGACGTATTTTGGGGAGAAACCTTAAATTAATCTTGTCTTTTCAAGATTACTTAACTGACAATCTATTTTTGCACTTGATTGAAATATTCGTTTTAAGCTTATTTCTTAATTTCTTTGATATTTTCTCTCTTCTGACTGCATGTCATGGACACGTTGTGAATTATCTCTGGAAAACTTATAACAATATTTTAGTTAGCTAAGCCTTCGCTTAGTATCAACCACAATTTCATAAGATAATTTCAAGCTTTCTGAGCTTAGCTATAAACTGCCTTTTAGGCATCTCTGAATTTCTCTTTACCACTGCGTAGCGTATTAACATGATGGATATTTACACAAAAAAACATGAAACTTTTTTTAAAAGAAAGCGTAACATACCTAAGTTTGGATAACTATAGAAAAAAGGGCGGAAATGATCTATAAAAAGTGATAATTTTTTTTATTTTAAAGAGAAAAAATACACATGCAAATTCAACAAACATATGTGCAGTAAAAAAAAATACTATACAGTCTTTGATGTGCTGTCTGTGCAAATACTTGCCATGAACCGAAACAGTATTCTTCAACTTTTCTACTCATACGCTGCCTACAGACCGTTTCATACCTGGCTCAGCGTAGACCCACTTTTATTTCCTGTGAAATGCGGCATTCTACGAGCAACGAGTTTGTACAGTAAAAGCTCTTTATTCGCGGGGTATATATTCTATAAATATGCCGCGAATACAGAAACCGTGAATACGGAATGGTAATTTATATGGGATTATAGGGGATACGTTCCTAGGTGACAAAATAAAACAAAAAACAAATATATAAAAAATGGATTTAATTGAAGTTTTCGAACATTTTGATTAATTATCTTAAGGCTAAGGCAATGGTTTAAAGAATTTTGTAATTTTCTCTTGCTTGGCAATTTTCAAAAGTTCTTTCAATTCAGACTGATGCGGAACAGTCGTATTAGCAATTTGCTTCTTAAAAATAAGACTTTGTTCCATAGACGGATCAATTTTCTTAAAGAAATCGCAAAGCTCATTTGCCATTCTTAAACCTTCACTAAGATATGTCAAATTAAATGTCACGTTTTCAGTGCTTGTTGAAGCCTCTTCTTCAGTGGGCTGTGAATTTAATATTTCCTCCAAGTCGGTTTCAGTCAGATCTTCATCTTGCGATTCAAGCAATTCCTGAATGTCACTTGAATATATCTGTTCAAACCCATCTCGTCCTATTCCATTCCCGATTTCGGCTATGTTTGCAGTTTGCATTTAACAACATACTTCAGACAAAGTTGTAATGAGATCTATTTTACTTTTCTTATTAGTCCATTTGACAAAATTTACAAAGGATATTGGGTTGGATACCTGTTGTAATCCTTTTATTACTATGTATGTACATATTAGATCCGCGAATAAAGAAATATTTCGCCACGAATATAGGAATTAGGTCGCATTTTTTTTAATCCGCGAATACTGAAAACGCGAATGAAGGAAGCGCGAATAAGGAACTTTTACTGTATACAAGTTAAAAATAAATATCACACTAAAATTGATAAAGAAAAAAAAATAACCGTCTTACCATCCGCTTGAACTCTTTCTACTTCCGATCCATTGCTTTGAAGCTCTTTATTTACAATTTTGCTGAATGAAATATAATTTGTGAATTTTGGCTCATACACTAATTCAACATTTTCTTTCGCTGATATAATAAACATGCTGGCGCAAAATACTAACACAACTGTAGATATAAGCGTTTGACACATTTTAAATTTAAATTATATAAATGTCCAGATATAGCAAAGACATACTTTTTAATAAACGCAGAGAAAACAAATGAATGTGAAATGAAACGAAGATTATGTAGAACAGATACAGTTTTTTTTATCACCTTATTTTGTTTCTGACTGTCACGTTTTATCAGAGAAACTTTATCTAAAAACCATGAGTACGAATTGCTTTTTTAGGCTGAAACATTCAAGGTCTCCGTTTCCTTACTAACATTAAAAGATTGTGCATATGTATTAATATTCTATATACTAGGATTGCTCAATTAAATGCCCCTAAATTCGACAGATATTTTTGGGAATCTATACTTCGAAGGGTAAATCTTTAATTAGAATTTTTTAGATAATTCGAAATTAAACTATAATTCGGCCTTTTTCGTAGAAAATTGCCGAAAATATTATTACAGAAAAAGTATTTCAAAATAAAATTAAAAACAATTAATTATTTGTAATGTATATTTAATTGCCGTGCTCTTTAACATCATTTTTCAAAATTCATTAGAAATATTTTTTTCTCGTAATTAACAATTACATTTTTGATTTTTATAACGAAATACCTAACTCATTTTCTTAATTTGTCGTGATTTTGTTCGGTCATTCTTGAATGCTTAGGAATAAAAATTCCGTTTCTTATCTGCTCATATTATATGAGATATTAGAGAGTGATGTTACATTACCACAAAAAACAACATGCAGTTTGAAATGTAATAAACAGCAGGTGCATTTATATTGCATTGTGTTGTCATGATCATGGAACTCTATTTAGTTAGGCGCAACGAATAGAATATATATGATGCTATCAATATATGTCTTCATTCTCTATCATAATTTTTTATTTCTTTATTAAAGGAACCTGAAACAGGAAATCATGCATAAAAATGGATTAAATTAAATATAATTAATATTCCCTGTGGATAATCTAGTCTTCAAAAGTTGCTGAAAGTAAAATATTGGTGAAAATTTATTGAAACATTATACAATCGTTATTTTTTTCAATTATATTATAAATAGAATAAAAGCGATAGATTTCAGAGCAGGATAAATTAATGTAATTTCTTTTTTTGCTTCACTTAGTTACATTAACATCTCATTTTAAAGCAACACTAGGGGGGCCGTTTTGGAATGTACATCGTAATTTTGAAGCACGGTCAGACGATAAGGACTACACCCGAGCTGGCGCTTTCTCTTCAAACTTCCACACCATAATAGCGGAGGGGTGACTGATGCACAGGCATGTTTGCATTGCTCTTTAACATCCGAGCTCTTTGCTCTTTCAGCATTGCTCTTTTCCGAGATCCAATTCGATGGAATTGGATCTCAGATCAGTGCCCCTCTGGTTCCAAAGCTGATACCTTACCATTTAATTTTATACTCTATTTTAAGGTATCCGACAATGTTCGAAGGACAAATTTTGAAAAATTAGATTTTTTAGAAGCTATTTATGATTTTTAGCTGTATTGTTAATAATAAGCCCTATAAATACAAAAAAGGTATTTGAAAATATAATATATTTTGAGAAATAGGAAAATTTGTAGCAAATTTTAATGAAATTATAACAAAGCGGTTAACTCTCTACATCAAATGGTAATGCAGAAATCCTATTTTTCTTTGCATACTAGTTATAGACTATAATAATTGAACCAAAATCTATTAAAAATATTGAGATGGAAATAAGGTATGGGTAAAAATATACTTAAATATGCCTTTTTTTATCAGTTCATAATATAATTTTTCTAAAAACAGCTATAAATGAAAAAGTAGTTCACCAACACTCAAAGTTTTGGTTCATTTCATTGTCAATATCATTTAAAACACATGCTGAAATTTTTATGCAGATACATTTACTAGTTTTTGAGATATCAGGTTAAAAGTGGAAAATTTTTATGACAGTTAAAATTTTGTGTAAATTGAAGTTGAAGACAAATTTTAGCTGAAAAATATATTTTACTTAAAATTAACCTGGATTATGGGTCAGACCTTCCTTTTTATAAAAAAGTTAAACTGTTTTGAGGAGAGGAAAGTCTGAACTACAAGAAATAACAAAAAATCTCCGATGTGGTCTATAACCAGTATTTTTAACGTAGTCAGATGCCTTAAGACGGGAATATTTTATTTATGGGTAGCAGCAATAATTGATAAAGTTAACTTGCTCCATAATAATAATGGTATTTGATTCATTTAATTTGTCCCATAATAATAGTAGCAAAAGAAAATAAATATAGAATGCAATATTTTTTGTAAAAAACAAACAGATTAAATGAAATAATAAATTAAAAATATTGCCCCTAATTTTTATTTGGAATGTTCAGATAATTACTGGAGTTTTTTAATAATTCCCTTCCTGCATTTTAAATCTGTAGGTAGTTTCTTTTGCTGCGAAGCCTTGTTCTTCAATTTATTTATTATTGAAAGTACTTCAAAAATATTTAATGGATTTCCAGTTTTTCAAAAATTTAGAACAATGCATATTTGGGAAATTCAAAAAAAAATTAGTTTCTGATTTTATGAAGCTTCTTCTACTACGCGGAATATCTCAAAGTTTTATTCAAGATATTTTTATTTGTTCACAGAATAAACATCAGCATGAATTTCATCTTGACAATAATTTTTTGAAAAATCTCTAAATTCTTGATGTGATCCCTATATTGCATTTAAAATGCTTTGCCACTAACGCAATCATGCTTTTTTCTATTTTTGATCTTTCTTTTCGTGTATCTGGACAATCTCAATTCAATCTTTGGCAGAAACACTATTTTTTAAAAAAAATTATTTTTGAAATGGGTTGACGATTCCACTGAAATGAAATACTTTATTTCGATCAGCTATCAAAAGAGGAAATCAGTTATAATTCGAAATGATTTAATAATTTGAGGTTAACCTAAGAACTGACCTAACCATATCTGTTAAGCTAAATAAAGCCAGACGCAAAACAAATATGACTTATTAGTAAAGCCTATTTATTAAACAAAAGGCAAAGAGCAGAGCAAGAAAGATTCCTATCTATTTGATATCATTATTTAAAATTTCGATTTTTTAAACCCTCGAACTAATTGCAAAAAAACCCTGCTTATTAAACCCAGTATTACGTGAATGATATGATGGTTAATGCATTGTATTGTTACGAACCTGTGGTTTTGCTTTCCCGCACTAATACTGTCATCGTAAGGAAGACAGATTGACAGTAATATGTATTGAATAGTGAATGGGTATAACGTCAGAGGTCCCAAGGCTTGGCGATAAACTTGGCAACCATTTGGCGACTTGGCGACGAATTTGGCAACTTTGGCGACAAAATGGAAAGTACCCGAAACATCGAGAATTTTCCCGATCCGTCCACTAGGAGCCGAGATCCAGCTAGAACGCTCCTGATTGGTCCAGAAAATGTTAGCCCCGTCTACCACCGGTGTATATAAGGAAGAGGGCTCCAATCAGTGAAGTGTAATCGGGACGGATAAAGTCGAAGCGAAGCAGCGGAGAAAAGGGAAAGGAGATCTGAAGAAGAATCAAGTGGAGTCAAGCCGAAGTGCAGCAGTGGAAAGAAGCTGAAGCTAAACGGCCTAGTGTTCAACGAAGAAGACAAGATGCGCTGTGGAATTAATCGGGAAGACCTAAGAGAGAGAGGTCTTGAACTGAGGAGTCCTGAACGGAGGACTGCTAATCTCTATGTTGCATATACTGACGAAGCCTGCGTCGTGTGTCAAAGCCCGTTGTGTCGCCGTCGGGAACGGAGCTGTCCCGAATTGAGGAGTAGTCCCGTTGTACGAAGTAGTGAGTCGACAGCAAAGGCAAGAAGAGACAAAGGAATAGTTCAGCCTGTTCTAGAGAGACCCAGGAGGTGTAAAGCGAATCCTTTAAAGATTCCCTCTCCGGCTGAATCCTGTCTGGCCGCTCTGTGGACATTGTCACTACAGAATTTTTGCCTGTGGACTACTATCTTCAGTGTGCTGTCCTGTGTGTACGTCTCGACTGTAAATAGCTATCACCTGTACATATTTGTGTTGTGAATATTTGTCGCCTGTGTGCTGTCCTGTCCTCGTCCTATAAATAAACGTCTGTGTTGTGTTCGTCAACTAAAGGACTGATCATTCTATTTGAGTCATCATCATCTCTAACACCATACACAACCACTATATACTACGAGGTAAAAAAAAACCCGACGGATTAATATAGGAAATCCGTAACAGTATGTTTGCCGGACGATGTGTACATTCCGTACAACGCCTAGGCATGCTGAGTGTCAAATTATCGATTTGATCTTGGAGAATATTACACCACTCATCAGACAATGCTCTCTGAAATTCTGGTAGACTTGTAGGAGGTGGACGACGGGCTACAATTCGTTGGCTATGAATGTCCCACACATGCTCTACTGGATTCAAATTCGGTGAGAATGCTGGCTAGTCCATACCGATAGAAGGCATCCGTTTACATTGTTTGCACGATAAATACTGGCCTTTTTATCCTTAAACGCGAATTCTGCTCTCATGGCTCCCAGAAATAAACATACATATTGTCCTAGAATGATGTCCCAATAGATTTGACCTGTCATGGTTCTAATTAGAACATGCAGGTCAGTTCTAAACCCAAAATAACTTCTCCTCAAATGAGGAATAATGCACCATTGTAACGCTGTTGTTCAATGATGTTTTTTTTTGGTAGTAACGAATACCTGATGCTCTCTACATGAAAGTCCGGCGAGAATCGGATTGCAAGCTAAACCTGGACTCGTCGAAAAATATTACATAAGTCAATGTTGCTGTGTCCTCAATGCATACTCTCTACTCCAGGCTAACCGCAGGCGACGGTGAGTGGCAGTAAATGGAACACATCTGACAGGTTTAAGAATATATAGACCAATCTGCCCTAATCGTCTATACACGGTGTACCTTAAAGCTGTCGTACCAGTGGCCGAAGAAAGCAGATGGGACAAGTCTGATGCTGTGCTCCGTCTGTTTCTTTTGGCAGTAACTTCCAAGTACCGGTCCTCATTCGGCGTTTGTGACTTGGGGGCGACCTGTGCTGTAATGACATGGCATCATCATTACCATCATCTTGGAATCGTTGCCAAAGATTGGAGGTGACACTATAGGAGGTTCCATGTTCCTCGGATACTTACAGCTGGGTAAGCCCACTTTCCAGACGGTTGATTATTCTACCAATTAAAAAATCATCCAAATGCGTCCTTTGTATCATATGCAGTTATTGCACCGAAAGGCTTATAAAGCACTTGCGAAAAATTTTAGTTTTTCCTTATACATAACTTTCTCAGTCTCGTCATTGTGATGAATTATCGGTGCTATCTGCTGGCTTCCTGTAATTTGCATATGAATTTTTTTATGTGTGTAGTTATTTTAAGGGTGATTTATGTATTTGAGAGTTTGATTTCCGCGGGACTGAAATTTCCTTAATTTATGGACATGAGAGTAAATATTCATTTGCTGCTATCATTATGAGGTTATTATATTCATAATTGCTATCATTAGCCTGACAGCACAAAAATGCCTGTTGGTTTATGGGTATTTAAGATATCCCAGCTTAAATATCAAATTTACAGCTATGGAATTTTTCTGGCATGCGATTGTTATAATAATTTACAATCCCATGAAACCTGGATTTTAAGAATTATTGAGAAAAAAATTTATAAAACGTTTAGAATTATTTCTGTTGGTCTCTTGCATGTATATGTCCGTAGTATCGTTTTTAATGATTGTAGAAAAAATATAAGCGTCATCGAAAAACGCAAATTATTGCCATTATAAAAATGATGTTTTGCATCATACCCTTTATATACTGAATTTTGAGAATTTTCTTTAAAATTAATTAGTTTTCCCAAACATTTTTAAGAATTAAAACTAAAATTCCTCAATTTCACATTCTAATTAAATTATCTTTCCCAAATTTTCTGAGATACTTATTTGAAAATTGATCTGTAATTTAAAACAGGATTGAAACAAATTTAAAACTTAATTGCTTCATTCCATAATTTTTTTTTTCATATTTTATATACTGAATTCGAAAAAAATTAATTAATCAATTTTTCCACAAAATTCTCAAGAATTAAATTTAAAATTCTTGCATCTGATATTCTATTTAGATTATTTTATAGACGAAATTAAATTTTCTCAGCGGGAAAGGAATTATTTTTTCAGTAGTGGTAATATCTTTGTAAATAAAATCATAAATGCTAATATTTTAGAAAGAAAATAAAAGGAATGAGATTAATGTTATTTATATTTTTCTTCTGTAACCACACCATCAAAGTATTTAAGTGGAGAAACAAATGAGTGAAATAAAAGACAGGCAGATTTTAAAACAATTTTTGAATTAAAAAATTCTTTCAAAATAAGAAATTCTAACAATCATTTTACTTTCTTATTTATAAACAAAGAATTAATGATAGTAATGCTAATGATAAGCCTTTCTTTATCTAAAGCATTTTAAATAGAAATAAGTATACAGATGGATAATATATTTGGCATTCAAGGTTTTAGGAAATAAAATACTAAATTCCAATTTTTTTCTTTCCAAAATATTATTTTGCTATCAACTTTCTATGTTGAAGAATGCTTTATTATCAAAACTTATTGCTTTTAGTTGGATTAAATAATGTATGCCAAGGTTTTTTTCTGTTTTCATATTATTTCATTACTTTCCTGTAGTAACGGCAACCAAAAAGTGCCAAGAAAAAATTTCACCAATTTAACAATTTCAGTCGTCTAACTATATAGCAAATAATTCGCCTTTTAAATATAGTTTTATAATTTGGCTAAGTTTTTTCTTCGCTCTTTTTGGTCACCAATAAAACCGAGTTGTGCCATTATTTCCAACTGGCCATCTTTAAAAACCAGCTTGCTGTTCAGAAAAATTATGTTTTTTTCATGCTAATTAAATGCCGTTATTTAGTTGTCTTTTTATTGTTCTCTTAATAAAGTATTTTTAAATTGCAATTTATAATTTCCAAATAAGTATGCTAGTTTAGCATAACCGTTTCAAAATCTTATAGTTTAAGTTTAAAGATGCTTTAAAATACTTTATTGCAACGTTTATTGCAGAATTTACAAATCAAATGCATCAAGATTTCTTTTAATTCCTTTTTAATCAAAAAATATCTATGAAATCTTTCTTTGTGAATAGCTATTGAACAGAAAACTTTTTAATTCACTGTTCAAATTATAAGTCTTCATCACCTTTTCATGAATGAAATGTATTCATAAAAATGCAATTAAAAGCCCATAAAAACAGAAAAGCAGATGATATCGTATTATTAAAGAGTGTCCCAAAATTAATGCAAAATTTTTTTGCCTCCATTCGTGCAGTAGAGTGTTAGCTACTCTGTTAAAAAACCCATTTGACAGTTGATAGTTCACTGTTAGTAAAAATGGCGCGTTGCGCGATAGAACAACGTGGTGAATTAAATTAAAAAAACGCATTATTATGTTTTTATTAAATTATAAAGGAAACAGAATATAGTCATGTATTTAATAACATGTAGAGGAAATGGTCTCAGCTTTGCCAATACATACACACTATTTGGAGAAATTTCCCATGACCATTTTCATAAATATGACTAAATTTTATTGATGCAGTGTTGGATTTCCTACGTCAATGTACGTGCTCTTGTGGGCATGTTAGTATAAATATTTAATTTCACATAACTCCGTAAATCCAATGATGTTAAATCATATGATCCAAAGGAAAAATTCACATATTTTTGAAAACGCGTTGCTCTATCGCGTAACAATCCATTTATACTAATCCTAAACTATCAACTTCCAATATTTTTAATACGCTTGTCAACACTTTACTACATTAATAGTTGCAAATTCAAATCTCGCGTTAATTTTAGGATATCTTTTATAATCTGATTATAAATACTGCAGTACATAATTTACTTTCATCATCTTCAGAACTTATTATCCATAGTCATAATTCATTAATATTTCCCAATATATTTTCACATAATGTGACTAGTAAAAAATTGTTTCAACATAAAACAGTTAATACAAAAACAATAAATATACTTTATTTTTATTTTATATATGAAAGCAAAATAAGTTGAAATAATTTACAAGGGCAATCAGTCCACAAATGAATTAAACAAAAATGTGCTGTCGGATGTCGTAGGCAAACAGTAATGAATTCTTCAGTTTGATCGGGCTGCCCTGAAATAAGTTTTTAAAATTTAATTCACATTTTATTATTAAATGCTATTAATTTAAACATACATACTATACAAGATCATAGGTACAAATCCAGATAATATCCCGAATTAATAATAAGAAAGACGAAAGCGTATGTGTTAAACCGGCCAATCTATTTGGCCTAGAGTCAGGAAACTTAGACATAGTTCGGAGGATGAAAAGTGCACCTTGGAAAAATTTTCTAAATTTTTATTAATTAAAAGAATGAAAGAAACTTCGAAGTTTTTCCATCATAACTTCCGGAGGTGCTACAGTACAAAAATGATTTTTACACGATTTTAGCATTTAAAAATATATATAAATAACTTTTAAATGGTAAAAATTTTATATTCCTGGAATTTTTTTCTAAATTTTTGAATTTTCGAAAAATATTTTTTTTACTAATTTTCCAAAATAGGTTACATTGATTCCTCAACCCATTTTCATTCTTTTATCAAATAATTAATCACATGATATTGTTACTCTCTGAAATCGAAAGAATAAACATTCTATTTAATTTATGTATAATTAACAAAAATAATTGAAAAAATAATTCATAGTAACACGAAAGTTAAAATAATTATAGCTCATTTATGTTTTTAACAGCATTATGATGTCCAAGGAGTGGTTTCCTTTAGAAATATTTATATACACAATGAAAAGAAGCAAACAATTAAAATAAGAGGGCTTTTATGTGTGACAAAACCGACCAATTGATGTTTCTAAAAATATATCTGTCGATTTAACTAAAATTAAAAATTCCCATTAATTTATCCAACTACATTCGAAGGAATATTTTTGAAAAATTGGATTTTTTGAAAACTATTTAAAGAAATGGTTTTTAGATGCATTATCAATTGTAATACAAAACAAATACAACAAAATTATTTGAAAATATAATATATTATGAGAAATTGGAAAATGTTTAGTAAATTTTAATGAAAATTAATCAAAACGGTAAAGACTCTACGCATAATTCTAATGCAGCAATCGTATTTTTCTTTGCGCACATGGAATATAATTATGAATGAAAGGAACCAAAATCTAAGAAATATTTTGAGATGCAAAGAAGTTATGGGGAAAACTCTACGTATATATACATTTATTCCATCAATTTACAATTTAAATTTTTCTCTAAACACCTATAAATGAAAAAGTATTTCACCCACAATAAAAACTTTTGGTTCATTTCATTGCCTATATTGCTTAGAACAGACGCTGAAATTTTTACTTAAATACCTGTATTAATTTTTGAGATAGCATGATAACGACGGAGAATTTTTATGAAAATTAAAATGTTAAGAAAACTGAAGTGAAAGAAAAATTTTATCTCAAAATTATGTGACCCTTGATGATAGATCAGGTCTTCCTTTTCCGAGAAAAGATCAATTGTTTTGGAATGAGGAAAGTCTGAACTACAAGAAATAACAAAATAATTCGCCAATGTGCTCCAAAACCAATGTTTTTGACGTAATCGAATACCTTAACTAAGGAAAAGAAGACTAATGATAATTGAAATTAATAATTCTTATGTTCGTGCAATTTTTCAAGGATCTAGACTTTCAAGTTAATTTCCAACTAATAGGAACTTTTCTTTTTTTAACTTCCTTCTATTCTTTATATCCCATAGAGGAGCATTTCAAACATGGAAATGAGAAGCTTCTGGTATATGATTGCTACTCGCAACTCTGGTTGATACAAAAATAGTGTTGGGTCAGATACCTCTATCAATAACGGGACGTGTCTCCAATGGGAAGGATTGTACAGTGACCGATGAAGGTCCGAGACACTCAGCCTTAGTTTTTTCCAATATTTCCGGTCATCCAGGATAATCCGAGTGCCCTCATGGAAGATATGAGGGGAGGGGGTGTAGATCTCGGTGCACTGTTTGTGGCTCTATTCTTTCAATTGCATTGTTTCAATTTTACTGAACTTTTGGTTTTCATTTTCATACATACAGAAGACAGCTTAAAGTATACATATTAGACAAATGATACGGCCCGTTAAATGATGTTTTCTAAAATTTCATATTAATTAATAATTTCTGTGTAAAAATTTGACGCTAAATTTCTGACATGTACTTTTTTGTACGGCACAAGGCATTGTGATATAATGAATACCATTAAATAGACATAAATGGACTTTTTCAGAGAGGAATACCGTATAAAAATTTGATGCATATTTTTAATTTGGTGCTGACATTATATCTCCTGTTTTCATTCCTTTAGCCGAAAGAGTTTGTGGGTTATTATATTCGCGAACAATCAGAAAACCCAATTTGTCATAAACCAAAAGGTTGGTATCCTCTAAGGTGTTATCTTCTTCCTAGTAAATTGAGGATATGGAAAGATACAGTGGACGTTATGCAATATTAGATACTTATTTTCAAATCCACATATGGAAGCTATGGAAGCATTATATAATAGAAACGTTCTGTAAGGTCTTAAGTTTTAAAAGCGAAAAACAGCCTGTATTTGATTATTGTCATTGGCAAACATTATTTATGAAAAACTCTATTAGCTTGAGGTTTTATAATCTCTTATATGAGGTTACTACAAAAGTATGAGAAAACCGAATATATATTATTTTGGGTACCTAATCGATTAAAACAAAAATTTGACACAAAACTGCAGGTGTAGTTACAAGATAATGCACCAAATTTCATTTATTTAAATCCTTGTGTTTTTCAGCTATCGCGTATGCATTCTTGTAAAAGTACAAACTGATTAACAATCAACAATCGTTGATTGTTAATCAGTTAACAGTTAACGTTAACGATCGTTGAGGAAATCTGATTCCCAGATTGACATAGATCAACACTTTACATGATAAGATTCCAAATTTTATATATGTGGCTCTTTTTTGTTTCGAAATTATGCTGGATGGACATTCCTCTTCCACATGGACTTGTTTCAAAATTTGTTGAAATATATAAATTCAGTGCAACTGTTACATACCAAATTTCAACAGGGTAACTCAAAGCATTCATTCTTTAGCTATTGAATTAATTCACAGGAAAATAGATATAATTTTTTTAAGTGTTTTCAGTCTCAAAACAGTTCTAAAACATAAAGATCAGTCAAAATCTTGAGTTTCACTCTTTTTACAGTTATGTTAAGAGAAAAAAATTCTGTTTATTTGAATGAAAAGAGATTTAAAATTTTCGCGCTATTTACTTAATTTATAAGAAAATGATAACATTATTTCTAACTTTTATAGTTTAAAACTATCAACGAATGTTGTTCTCTCGCAGTCTCTACTAAAGGTGATAGTCCCGAGAAGCCCTTATATAGCGTTGAAGTACAATAGTTACGAAATATTAACCTTTGGTGTGAATTTATTATTTTTATTGAATCTATCAAGTTATCCTTAACGAGTTATTTGACAATTGATTTCTGCATCAGAAAATTTGTATTTTTCATAAATGATTGAAGCAAAAATTTGACACCAAATCGCATTTTTAGTCATAAAATCCCAAACCAAATTTGATATGTTTGAATCATTCCGTGTTACAGTTGCCCTTATACATGTTCTCTGAAAGTACATATCTATAAACGATCAACTTCTGGTTGGATTTAGCTCCAAATTTGGCATATTTCTACGTTATAGATGTTAAATCCATTTATTGAATTTTCTCTGTTTACGTCTCTTTATTTGGTAGATATCGTGTTAATTTATATTCAAATCGTTGAAAGGTTTCTCTGAACAGACTTTGCCCAATATTTGATAGAAATCTATAAATTATATGTAAAGACATGTGGTGACATCTTAATAAGCTAGTAACTATCACTAAACATCAGTGGACACTTTTATATAGTGGATAAGTTACTCGGCTGCAAATCGGAAAATCGCGGGTTCAATCCTTGGCGGAATTCAATCTACACATTGGCGCAATTCTGCCAACACTTACGCCAAAGACATTTCGCCAAATTTTATCCATCCAGCTCAAATGATTTTTGAGTAATCTTTGCCAGACAAAGAGACGGATGGATATTTTTTAAAATGTGCTTTTAGAATTCAAGGATGTTTAAAACGTGGAAATTGATCAAAACCTCATGTTCAAATTTGTTGGCGATTGCAATGCTTTCTCTATACTATGTAAACCAAAATGTGGAGTGGAAAAAATGAAAACTTTTGTGCATTAAACTTACCTCTTTTTCAGGTGAAAATGCATCAAACCTGTTATTGTGATAAGAGCAAGGGAAATAAAGAGTACAATCATCGGAGGACCCCATGATATTGAGGCTGAAAGGGCAAAAGTTAAGATATATTTCGAAATTAGGTAAAATTACAATAAAAATCTTTAGAAACTTATCGCGGAGAAATTTAACTAATTTTTAGTTTTATTTCCTATAGCTGAAATTTCTTTATCATTGCATAATTAATGAATGACCATCAGTGTGTACTTAAAACTTTTTGAGATAATTTTTGTGTTAACTTTTAGAGACACAGAATATTAAAGTGTTACTATTTTATTGTATTTTAAATATGGATTATAAAGTAGTATGGCAATTTTCTCAAATTTCATATCATTTGCAAGGAAAGTAATTATGCTACAAATTGGATAAGGGTATATATTTTTTTAAATTCTGAATATCTATGTATAAAATAAATTAGCAATTTAAAAAAAAACAAAAAAGTGCATTGACAAGATATTATTTTTATCAGGTTATTTAGATTTAAAGATAATTTACAGAGAAAATGCAAAATCAAATTATTTCAAAAAACTTTCATGTAGAATATCGCAAATACCTTTTTAAAAACAATACATCAAATTTTCCAAAAACTTTTTCAGTTTAAAAGCTGGCGATTGATATTACAATAAGTCATATCTGTATTTTAGATCAAGGGAAATTTATTTTTTAGTTTGCAATACATCGCTGAAATCAAAAGGCTTCGAAACAAACATTCCTTGGAAAGTTCGCGAACGAAAGAACGATGGATAAATGATATTAATGAAAGTTCGTCAGTTTGAAACTTTTAGACATGAAGATGTTTGTCGGTTTGTATTTATGTTGTTTATAACTTTAAAATTTTTTTACCTTACTTATCTGAATTAATTTTTTTTTCTTAACTGAAATATGTGGCTTAAAGTAGGAAGGTAATTAAAAAAATTACATGATTTCACTTATTTGGCTTAAAATTTTTTTAATTATCTTTCTCACAGACAGATGAACACTTTCTAAAAATGCGTTTTTTGAACTCGGGAGGTGGAGGGGGATCTAAAACGCGGAGATTCGTCAAAATCACGAGTCCGAATTATTGAATTTCATCTTCATAAACGAGAAAGTAATAATAGCATTATCATTCATGGGATAATCGATCTTTATAATATTGAAAAAATTTATTAAAATATAAAAAAGTAAAAAAAAAGCAACACATCAGAACAAAATATTATTAAATTCTATTTCAGAATGAAACAACTCATATTAAATCAACGGCAGAGGTATCCCAAATATTTTATCGCATTTTCCTTAATATTGGTGTTACACCCGTCCTACTCTAGCATAAAGAGAGTAGATCTTGGGCTAGGCCATTAATAGTTCTTTTTCGAGTTCTGCGCATGTTTTTCAACAAAAAGAAGAAAATCAGTTCAAATTTCGAACATTTTTTTTCGATTGAGGAAAATAAAACTTGACAGAAATGCAACTTTAGTAACAATGTCGCATGTCAAATTTCATTTATCTAAAGTAATGCACTGTAATAAATATTGAAGTTAGCACATTTATATTTATATGTAAGTGTGGAGAGTAAAAGATGATCAAATTCTTGAAGAATTTGTTTTAAAATCTGAAAAAAATCTGCACTTTAGTTGTTTAAAGTCTATACCAAGTTTTACTTATTTAAAGTTAGTTGTTTTTTGAGTTATCAGGTTCACTTATACTGGATCAGTAGCAAACTTTCTTTACGCAGATTTTGCTCAAAATGTGATGACAGTCGACAAATTTGGTGTAACGATCACATGACAAATTTTATTAGCTTAATTCAAAATGCTTATGAGTTATCGTGTTTATAAATACACGGGCGAAATTTCAAAAATGTGTTTTTCGAACTCTGGGAGATCTGAAACGTAAAGATTCGTCATAATCTTAAGATCAAATATTTTGGCGATAACAATGCCTTTTGTTTGAATATTTAACATGAGATAAAATAAAAATGGTAAAAAATATATAGCATGTTTTAGTATATCGAGTGCATTTTACTGTAATGCTTCGCTTAAGCTGAAATCCATTTGTGTTCGACATGGTTCCAATAATAAATTTTATTCATTCTTCAGCGCTTTAGCTGAGTAAATTAAGCCCAATTTTGGACAAAAATTGAGCATTTAAGTCGTAGGTTTTTTGCAATAAATTAAGTTACAAATATGCTGGCTAAGATAAAATTTAAGAGACAAAGATAAACTTTATTTATACCTTAAACATATATCACAAAAAACTTTTGTGAAGTTTAGCAAGTAAATTATTTCCTTATTGTATGTGATTTGTATTTGTGACTTCATTTCTATCTCTAATAATAATAAAGATGAATGTGCGTGTATGTGTGTGTTTTTCTAAGTATGGTGGCACTCTGTAAGGATCTAAAATTACAAAACAAATGCAGATATACCTTTTAAGGTGAAAAGTTCGTTTTGGAGAGGTGTTTAAAGTACCTTCTTAATAATTTTGATTAACTAAAATTTAAACTAGATTTTTCATGTTTTGACGATATTTTCGGGACGATAATTTCCGAAAATATTATTGCACAAAGCCAATATTTATAACATTTTGAAGTTTTTAAAATGATACCAAATTTTTTGTCACACATTTTTTGACTATTTTTAATAAAATGTTAAGTTAATTTATAACAATCTATTTCACAGCTGTAAAGCTCAATAAAATTTAGATCATCTTCATTGCGAGATGCAGATTTTAATTCTTGATTTTTTTCCTTCCATTGATTTTAATAAAGATATTTATGACAAATTTTCAATATTTGACAAATTTCTGTTTATGGCCAGATTTTTTAAAAATATATTTATATTTTCAAATAAAGTATAACTTCAAAAATATTAATGTTATTTTTAATTAAAATTAAGATTTTAATAGATAAGATAGAAAATTAGAAATATTTTATCACTTATTCAGCACACTGTGTAGAATCATGTACGGTTCCTTAAATATTACCAGTTGCATGTCAATGAAAATGCGAAAATTCTACATACTTTCATGAGATAGTAATTAAGATCAAATTTCGTAAGACATTTAGTTCAAGTTCCTAGCGAAAGTAAGTCTCTGTGAACCAGTTAATTGTCAAATGTAGCTACAGAGAGTAGTATGTAGCTTATGTAAAATGTGGTGTGTAATGTAGCTTATAAAGAGATGAAGTCATAACCTTATATACAAAATGCTTAATGAAAAATGAATTGCATTGAAATAATAAAGAGACTTACGTCTAACACATGAGGTACTACGGGGCTCAGTATTATAATAGCTCGGCTCATATCCTTCGAAACATTCGCACTTGTAAGATCCGGGAAGATTGATGCATTTGACATTATCCAAATGCCAGCAAGGATCAGGGAACTGTTTACATTCATCGATGTCTGCAAAAGAAAACGCATCCAATGCAATCAATGCAGCAATAGTTTCCAAAAAGATTAAATCTTTTTTAATATTTATTTAAAATTGAAAATAAAAGGAAAAATTTCAGATAAATTTAATAAAAAAAATTTTAGAAACACATTTTTACTATGTACGTAATTTTATTAGTGTAGTAAAAGGAAGATTTTCTTCTAATTTTCTTCAATTTTCTTTAACTATTAATTACAAATACTATGGAGTCTTGACGATAAAAATTTTCTACTCCATATGAGGATTCCTCTTTTTTTGGAATCAAAATTATTATTGAATTAATCAACTGAAGATAAAGTTTCCAGGAAGAAAGACGTTTTTTTTCCATTATTTCAATTCCTTTTTTAGTCTAATTAATAATTCATTATAATAAATGTTGTAGAATTCTGAAGTTAAAATTAATCTTGAGTTCAGTGACATCACTCTTAAGAAGTCAAAAATTTGATTAATTATTTAATTATTCTTGAAAAAAATGCAATCTTAAGGATCACAAAACATCAAATAAAAAATTCACCTACAATAAATTTCAAAATTCGGGACTCCAGATATTTTAAATCACCATTGAGTCTATTAGGTGAGAAATTTCCTAGCTGTTGTGATAGATTTGTGCAGAATCCTCAAACATGTACAAATATAGAAACATTAGTTTTGTAAATGTAGATATGTTAATTTTCTTCATCTTTTCCTGATTTTTTTAAATAATGAGGAGTATTTGTTATTTTTATTTGTCTTTTAATTAATTACATTTTTCTTTTTATATATATATATTAATTATTATTTTTTCAGCTCACTATTTCCAGCACACTTTGAAGTAACAAGCAAAAAGCAGTTCATGTTTAATTTTATGAACTCCCAGATTTTTAGATCTCCAAACTTTGTTATAAAATGCTAAGATGGTTTCATTTCTGAGTTTACTTGACGATTTTCAAATGATTATGCCAGAATTGACAATCCATAGTTACATATCGCCTGTTTACAGTGACGGTTTGCATTTGTTGAGGATTTATAGCCAGAGTTTTAAAAATCAATAAGTACCATCTGGCTGTTTTAGTTTGTCATTAATTACACATCGGTAGAATACAAACATTTATTGAATATTAACCCCTTGACGGTCGCATAATTTTGAAGAAAATGGTCGTAAAAGTTCCTATTTTTTATTCAAGAAAATTATACAAAACTGAGTGTATGTACAATATTTGCATTCAGTTTTACTTTTTTAGTTAATTTTGAACTTGAAATTTAAAAAAAAAAATCGGAAAAGCCAATGTTCAGGGTTATTATGACTGAATGTTAGCTTTCCAACAAAGAGAGAAAATAAAAAATATGTGTTTTAAGCATTCAAACATAAATTTATTGCATTTACACATAATGAAAATAAATACTAGTCATTTTTTTTCTTGTGTGATAAATTTTAAAGCATGAGATGTATAGGCCAACATCACAATCATGACAATAGTACCGAGTTTCCTTTCTGCTGACATCTAGTTTTAATAAATTAACTATCTCTAAAAACATAGCAAATAGTCTAGGGCAGTCATCTGACGTATATATTGAGAAATAAACATGATTCTGGGCATAAGAAATAGATTGTTTTAATATTTTTGGCTCATTACTTTTGAATACGCCAGCCCGGAAATATCACGGGCGCGAGAAATAGAGGTAGAAATTTCACCCCGTCATTTTCACGGGAGCGAGAAGAAAGGGGTTAAAAATTTACTTTCACAAATCTTAAGATTTGTTATTAAAACAAGACATACAGAGCTCCCCTTTTATTTTACGCCACCCCTTTTCAACTACATTAAGAAAAGAAAATATATTTAATCAAACGTCTCTCATAGAATCTTCATTTGACTATGAAGATAGAATATACCAAAATTTTGGATTTACCTTCACAAACTTCTCCTGGTTGTACTATGCTTCCAGAGTCACCCTCATAGCCGTCATGACAGTGGCATTCGAAACTCCCATACTTGTTGTAGCATGTTGCTGATGAATGACAGGGTTTATACATTTCGCATTCATCGACATCTGAAAATGAAATGAATGCACATTTTCTGACTGTATAGGAATGAAAAAAATTCTAACTAAAATTCTAGAAATATTTGAAGCTTAGCCCACAAATCTAGAAAAAAATGTGTCTAAGTATAAGAGTAGGCAATATAAGGCTGGTTGCACACACAACCTTTTTTCTGATCGCTTATTTCACCGATGCCGACACAACAACAGTAGTGTTTGGAATTATACGAGAGCTTACACACTAGCTATTTATCCGCCTAGTGTGTAAGCTCTCGTATAATTCAATACACTACTGTTGTTAAGTCGGCATCGGTGAAATAAGCGATCAGAAAAAAGCGCTGTGTGTGCAACCAACCTAAAAGGAAATGTGTGAAAGGCTTGCACGGGCCAGTTAAAATGACAACAGCCCCTTCAATTTTTACCAGTAAAAAATAAAGAAAAATAAGTTATAATTCAACATTACCCGAAATAGTATATTAAATTTATATTATTAATGAATATAAGTACAGTCGAATCCGGTTAATTGGACCACCGGATAATCGGACCAGCCGCCTATTCGGACCGAATCTCAAATAACCGAAACAAATCCTATGTACATAAGCCTAATATTATTCGCTTATTTGAACCAAAATTCCGTTTAAACGGACCAAAGAACGTGGCAGGGAAGATGAAAAAGAAGCCACAAGTCGCCTGTGTACAGCAGGAAGTCCGAAAGTGAAAAGAACCAGTGGGAAATGGGCAAGCACTTTGTTTCTTAGAATGGGCAGCTCGGTAGTAAGTTCTTCAAACATTGACTTGAATTTGATAAGAACTTTTTTTTTTATTCTGCTTCGCATGCTGAGTATCATGTAGATCGTTTCGAAGAATTTGTTTGTAAATTTATTTTTCAATGAATAAAGTTCATAAGCAACAGTAGTTCTTGTTCGCCATACGCGTGTACCGCACAATAAAGGTCATAATGACATTTTAATATATTACGTATAGCACGTCTCGTCTTGTAACATAGGGCATGTTCGTGTAATCGGACCAGCCGGTTATTAGAACCAAAATGATCGCGTTCCAATTAACCGAAATCGACTGTATATTAAATGAATATAAATTAATAGAGTAGCTATTCGAGACTCTTTATAATTTCTTTATGACGCGGATGAAAATAATAGACGAGTTTTAGGAGCAGTAATATAATATATATACTCTAAGTTCAGCATTTCATAAGACAAAGCAAATTAGGGCACGAAAACACACAATACTCACTTAGAATAAAATCTAATAATGAATCCCAAGAAATATACTTTGATTTAAATAAAGTAACACCATATGTTGTATAAAAAGAGAAAGGGATTGAGCTATATAACCTCTACAATAGTATATTAAACGAATATAATAATGTTTAAATAAAGCTCTCTCTCTCTCTATATATATATATATATGACAGAAATGTCTATGGCTCTCCTATGATATATACTATCTATTCGCATACTATCGCATATATGATGATATATATCTATTCGCATATATGATGATACTATCTATTCGCATTTCACATGCATTAATATTTTTATAAAATTAGTATGTAACCACCATTAAATAAACATAAATTTAACTTTTTAGATGGACCCTGATCGTAAGGACAGAAAACTATTATCTAGATTTGTAGATAAGCAACAAACGTATTATATGGTAAATAAGAATGCCGTTGCATATCAAAAGAGTTGTCCTCACCTTCGCACTCTCCAAGAACATCATGGAATCCTTCTTCACAAAAGAGTGTTTCCTGTTGTCAATTATTTCACACTTGGTGTGAGTGTCACTATAAGACATGCAGCCACAAGCTACGAAAGAAAAGGATATCAAAATATTGATTAGGAGAAATAAAAGGAAAGAAATTGAATACGCAAGCAGCAAAAATGAATACAACCGTAATAAAAGAAGAGCCTGGTGAAAGTTGAGATTTCTACTCAGCATACCTTATTCGACATGGTAAAACTTTGTTATCTCTTTGACAGATTTCTGTCTATGTAGGCGAAGAGAAATACGGCATAAAATGATTAGGGTCGATTTGTCTATTAGTGAAATATTAGCGACGCAACAAGTAATGTGATACCAATATAATTTTTTCACATAAATGCATATTTCATAGGTATGAGATATTAACGGAATGTTATTCATGTTCAATTTCATATATATAGCAGTGAATTCAGTTCACGAAATATCGTTTTAATAGATAAATATTTTTATATAAATTAATATCTCTTGTTGACTCCTCGGGCCATATTTATTGTTGACTCAAGTGTCCAATATGAAATAAATTACACATACTTAGTTTTCTGTATATTCGTATATTACTATTTGATAGTAAAAACTGGAATACTACGTTCGAAGGAGGAATTCAGAGAAATCCATGACTCTATGATGATCATTTTAATTTTATTTTATTAACGTGCCATCCCAAACCATTTTGTGCCATATTTCTCTTGATATACAAGACCATCAATAAGAAAATCTGAAAATTTTGCTCCTTGAAGTAATAATGTTGGAGTCCTGTTGTCAATCCTATCTGTCTTTCGTTTGTGTACATCGTTGTGCCTTGGTTTTATTGTTTGTATATGTTTAGTTATATGAACGTCCCGTTTAAAGCAACATGGTTTTTGTTGACAAATGTATATAAGCATAAACCTGCTGTAAGCGATGAGGTTCTTTTTTACCCCAAGTTTACATAATCTACTTCGATCCAAAAATTCTGGCAAAATTTGTCATACCCTAGAGCATCTTCTATGACACTGCTGTACAATAATTAAGAAATATTTACTTCTGCTATCAATTCAGCATTTTTACTGAATTTGCCGAGTCATCCTAGGTGAATTGTTTTTGTGATTAATCCCTGAAGTGCGGTTAATAGTATCAGAAAATCGAATTTATATTTTAGACGTATTTTTCTCCAACCGATAAGAATAAAAATTTGATAAAATACTGCTCATGTAATCATAAAATCCCATACCAAATTAAATACATTTAAGTCATAGCGTTTTTAAATTATCGGATTTACCCGATTTTGAAAATACAGATCGACATACAATCAATTTCTAATTGGATTTGGTTCAAAATCTGAAAGGTGTCTACTCTATAGGTGTTAAATCCATGTACAGAAACTTATCTATTTAGCTATCTTGTTAACTTTTATTCGAACAGCCAGACAGATGAACTTCTTCGTAACAGATATTACTCAACATTTGATAGAGATCTGCAAATTTTGTGTAATGACTGCATACCAAATGTCAATCGCCTTTCTCAAAGAGTTTTAGGTTATTACTTACACAGACAGACATATATACGAACTTTTTCCAAAAATGTATTTCCAAACTCAAGAAAATCTAAAAAAGGGGAGATTCGTCGAAGTCTTGAGTTCGAATTTTTCGATGGCTATTATATTTTCTCCATGCAAGAAAGTAAGTAATTGAAATTTTTATTAATTAGAGATTAATTTTTCTGTCGTGGCCGGTTCGTGAGTGCTTTGAAATAATAAGGCAAATAGCAAAACTTAACAAATTTATTTCAGATTCGTTCGAGTTACTCTACTCAGTAACTCCTTCTCCAAGAGCCAACATTCGAATAACCTCACTCTTTCTATTACACTCGCGCTAGTTGCCTAGCGCCATCTATGAACATTTATTTCCTAACGCTTCAAAATCCAATCACTGCAAACTAGAGTCATCTATGAACGCTTATTTCCGAACGCTTCAAAAATCCAATCTCTACATGTTCTTTTGACATTTAACTGCGATTTCTCCAAATATCATAGTACAAAACCTATTTCTAAACCATTTACAAATTAGAAAAATAAATTATGATATCAATGTCATATGTATTTTATGTACAATTTTATGATTGATTTAAAGAATGGTTTGAAAAGTATTCGTTATGCAATTTTGAACAACATCTTGCATTATTACTAAGAAATTTAATTCATTTTCTCTGCTTTTTTGAATATCCAACATTAAAGATGATTTTCATCATTGTTGAAAGCTTGATCTTGACCATTATCTGATCAGTTTACGTAAGAATGTTACTATTGTCTACAAATGATTATGACGATATAAGATTTGACTTCATTAGGATTGGTTAAGTTTATTTTCAGTCAAGTTCTACTACATAACGTACACGATTCTATTAGAGAAAAACATGTCAAGCATTAAATTGTAATTGACATTAAAGCCGTTTTATTTTTATAATCTTATATCTATTCCGTTCATTAGGAACCATCCTAATGAAGTCAAATCCTATATCATCATAATTCAATTAAATATCTGGGATGATGTTAAAAGATGTTACTATTGTCTACAAATTTGAAATAGATTACCCAGATATTTAATTGAATTATGATGATATAGAACTTGACTTCATTAGGATAGCTCAGAATGAACGGATTAGATACAAGACTATAAAAATAAAATGGTTTTAATATCAATTACAATTTAATGCTTGGCATGTTTTTCTCTAATACAATCGTGTACGTTATGAATTAGAACTTCAACTGGAAACAAACATAGCCAATACTGCTGTAAACTAGATGGTTACCAGTGAAGACTTTTCCTTAAATATAACAGAACTCACCTAAACATCTTCCTTCCCTTTCGTAGAAACCATCTCCGCATTTGCAGATTTTATTTCCCTTCCAGTCAAAATCACACTGAAAGCCGAAACCGCAGTCGCATCCTGAAACATTAAAATTTCCATCAAAATATAAAGTATATAAATATTTAGCACCATTATTTATAAATGCTCAGTTCACATATAATCTACATCAAAATAAAAATCATTAATGTCTTATATTCTATCGAAATTTAACGTATGAATATATTATCTGCTACTTTTGCTCTCAAATAATGAGAAGCAAAAGGAAGAATTAAAAAAATTTCAGATATTCAACTAAAACTTTGTTATTAATGGAAGAAACTTCCTATCCGTCTAAGGCGATTATTACTTGATATTTAGTTCTTTGTCATTCTAATTAAATGAATGTTTTACAAATACTTCAAATCGTTTTTGTAACTTTTTAGTATAGAGGAAATATAGTAATAGTCAAAAAATTCGAACGTGTGATTTTGACAAGTGTCCACAATTTAGACTTCCCTGAGTTCGAAAAACGCTTTTTTGAAAAATGTCTGCTTATTTAAGTGTAACAAAGATTACTCAAAAACGCTTTGAATTAGAAGAATACAACCTGATATGCAATCATGACACCGAATTGGCATATTTCTGCCAAGTATTGAATGAAATCTCCTCAGAAGTCTGTCTGTTCGGCTATTTGAATATGTTAGCCCGATACAGTACACACACAAGTATTCATATCACGAATATCCTTCCGTACTATACGGAATAATTTTTTCTCATTGTAATTAAATATGAAAATTAAGGCGTTGTATTGGCAATATAACGTCTCGATCTGGTGCGATCAAATAAAGGGTAGCGTTTTAATCAAATTACTTTATTTACAGCTTTAATTTACAGAAAAAAATACTCTTTATCATTTAGGTTAAGTGAAAAGTTCTACGCACAACACCACAAAAATAGTTCCTCGAAATATTTCGGAGAAACTCACGAGAACAGCTAATCGGCCGTCAAAATCTCACGCTGGTACCGGGGTTAGTTCCAGGAATCCACCGAATTCCTCTGGCGGAATTTTTCTCGAACGCTCTACTTTCACCGATCTCTTCTCCGGGCCTCCTTCCCCTAAAAACTTCTCGTCTCCATTTTTTCTCTCTCCAAAAACCTCGACTTTTCTCTTCTTTCAACTCCGCCTCTCATCCACATTGGAGCATTTGGGCTGCCGATTCTCCAATCATGGTTCAGCAAAAACTTCACTGGTCTACAGTTGACCACAATAATGTATGGAAAACAATGTAGGCTACACATCTGTGTTGCAGACACGATTAGTGCACTAGACTCACTCTAAAGGGCCAGATGTCCGTTCTTAGAAGGAGGGTTCTCCACCTGTCCATCTGTAACCAATCACACTGCCATAAAATGTCCCCATTGAGGGGACCAGTCTGGAAATGGCAATTATAGAGCGTGTGAAAAAGAAGCCACAATGGTCAGGCCGGGGAGAAGCTGAATCACTACAGCAACATTGCCAATTCATTGGAGAGGGCGTCTGCTCGTGGCTCCGAGAGAGATAAGGCCTGCTGGCTGTTGAAATGAGTCATCACTGTTGGGCGGATGCTTGGAGAAGGACGGACATTAACATAACGCGTAACTTGCGATGTTAAGCACTCTCGTCAATTTTCTAAATTACCAAATAATTGCATAGATACTAATTAAAATAATATTACTTGGTATTAAAAATTGACTTTTAAATAATTACAATAACAGTTTGAGAATTTCCGCTATTGAACATCACATTTTCTAGACAACTTTCATTATTAAAAAAAACATTCACCGAATTATTAAATAGGTGAATAATTGCTAACTTACGAATTATTTAATATTTGTGTAAAATAGATAACATTTTCTTTTAAATAGAAACTTATTAATTATCGTGAATTTTATTTTTTACAAGAGGAAGCTAATCAACAGAAAAAAATTTACATAGACAATAAAAATTCTGTAAAACAAAACAAAAAAGACATACGTAACATAATGAGATTAGTCATTCATTTTTTTTTTCATTTTTTCTTTCTTTTTAGAATTGTTCTTTAAAAAATATAGCAAATCTACAAGCAGTATTTGTATAAAAAATAATATAGTTAAGTTAATAACTATGAAAGAATTAAGAAATTATAAAATATGAACCAGAAGAAGACATGTATTAATAAACATTTATTTATTTCTCCATAAACATTAGCAAGAAAAAAACATAATTATTCAGAACTTATACATATACAAATATTATTAAAATGCAATTAAAAAAACAATAATTACTTTTATATACTGTATAAAAATACAATTATTTAGAACGCACATATACAATATAAAAATATCATTTTAAATATGATTTATAACAAAATAAAAGTAACAACCAAAATTGTGATATTTTTAAAAAATTATAAAATATGAACCAGATGAAGACATGTATTAATAAACATTTATTTATTTCTCCATAACCATTAGCAAGTAAAGAACAATACAATTATTCAGAAGTCATACATATACAAAGCAGAAATACTATTATGATGCGATTAATAAATAATAATTATTTTCATGCACTATATAAATCACTATATATAAATTAATTATAAAAATAATTTTCACTTTATTCCTTCAAAACTTTTTTTCTTCCCTTTCTATACTTCTATTAAAACAAGTATTTCCACCCTTCCAAATGATCAGTTTTATTTGCTAGATTGTTTATTTATCTGTGGAAGAATTTGTAGAAAAAGTTATTAGTTTTCTTTTATTCATAGAAGTTGTTTTATTATTGGATTTACCTTTCACTTCATCATTTTTCACTTTACAATAATTATTTAATAAACTGTTTGTTGCTGACCTCAGAATTACAGCAAGCAAAGGTAATATTTCATGCCCATCTGCACAAACATCTGAAGAAAGAAACATATATTTAGTTATTAAAATATTTTCTACAAGATAAATGACCAAATTTCGTTGATTAGGAACTTCAATAAATTTTCAAATTTTTCACTAATTGATTTTTGAATAACAATATATGTGTGGATAGCATTAAATACTATTGTGCTAGGATATAATAGCCCACCCTTATCTTTTACATCTATTAGTTTAAAATAAGGAGGAATGGAATTTTCATCTGTTGTCAATTTTTGGCGGCAATGTAAACACTTTGTTTTTGAAAGCAGCACGAGAACAGTAACCAGCTAAATATGCTATTATAGGCAAGGTATCTATTATTTTTAACGATATATTCAATTATGTTAATTCTGACATTCATTGAATCTGATAATCTTTCACAGGGATCCTTTTCATAAAAATCAAGAATATTAAATATTTGAATTATATTATTAACAGACATTGGAAATTGGTATTGCTCACGCTTCAAAATCCTTTCTCATATAAAAGATACATTTAAAAATACTTACAAATACATACAAATAAATACTTACAGCATAAGTTATCGAAGGAATGCCATCTTTAACATATAGGTGGATGAATAACATAGTTTCATTCTTTTCAATAAAAGTCCAAAGGGGAGAATTGTATGGTCTTTCTTACATTTTTTTAATTCATCAAAATTAATGAATGCAGTCTTGTTGTCATAGTTCTGCTTGGAATTCAAGCTTTCAATTATGGAACGTTCAATATGGAGTTGTTCTAATCTTTGTCCTTTTTTTGATGGACTGTCTCAAATCGAGGATGTTGATGACAAAAAATATGTTGGGCAGCCAGGAATAATACTTGGCACAGCCTTTTCTTTTAGCTTGGGCTTCTTCAGATGAGCAGATAATTTTTCCCCGGTGCTTTCATTATAGAAACTAGTTCAATAAAGCACTTTGCCATCTTTAAAAAGTCTTTCACATATCTAAAAAATAAAGATGGAAAAAAATTATCTATAATGTAGAATAACTTTTTATATTTATAAACCTACAGATCAAGATAATTTTTTAATGAGTTCTAAAAATATTTTAAACTACTGCTTAAATATCAGTTATTTTCATGCTTTATTTTTTTTAAAAATAAATCAACCTATTCTAAATCTATTTAAATTAATTAATAGCCTATGTTTTATATTAACAAAATAATGAAACTAGAATTCAACTAAAATTAAAGCATCTTAAAAATCACGCAAAATAAAATTTCTTTGTTTATAGATATTCAGAGTGATATTAATTCCCATTGTATTTTTTAATATAAAACTTTGCCATGATTAAAAAAAACTTAAGAAATAATGGATAAAACTTTTTAAATTTTATGTAACTAAATAATCAAAAGGTAAGCTTTAGATTCAGATATGAAAATTTTTAAAAAGAGCTTATTTAGGTAGAATTTTCATTTCAAAATTATGAATAAATTAATAACAATCGAATAATTATGAACCTAGACAGGACTATCATAAATAAACACAAGATAGTCTAAAAAAATCGATTTGATTTTTGACACTAAAAAATAAAGAATTTGTATAAATAGAGAGCAGCTATTTATTCTTATTTCATCAAGCTCATTCTTAATCAAAAATACAGAACAAATAATATGGAAAAAATAAATCTCAATCATAATTTGTTGTTAAAACAGAACGTGACGAACAAATAGGCTTAAGAATAACAGATTCAATCATACTTTAAGTGTTTATTGAGGATAATAAAAGAAGTACACTTACCTTCAATAATTTGTATCCAAAACTTGCTTTTGCACCTCATTAACTTCAATATCACACCATCTTGGATGAAGAAATAAGTATAATAATGAGGAGAAAAAATCGTTTATATACGCCAGTCCATGTCTTCATCGCATAGAAAACATGCTGACTGATTATTGTAAACTGGCTTCTCGATCGCCCATTCGTGATGACTCATGCAGGAGCGAGAGACAGAGCCAGCAGGCCTTATCTCTCTCGGAGGCCACGGTCTGCTACGATCCTCCTAGGTGTCGTGTGCAGAATACAAGTTGTAACAGGACAAGAGCTAAAAACTGTAAACTTCAAGTTTTGACTCTTATTTTTATCTTTTCATATAAATGTAATTATTTATCTGTGAAAAATAAAATAAATTTGTGTAATTTTTTTAGGAATTACGTCTATAGTTTACGTTTATGTTTTCTGCATTTAAATTACATATTACAGAATTTAAATTAAAATGTCAACAGTTTATATCAAATTACTTTATCTCTAATAAATCCATGAAATCTTGCAGTGCAATATATAAACATACATAAACTATTAATACAGAATCTTCTATTTTAACTGGACGAGTTACTGGTAACTGCTTCTATGATTCACCGAACCACAGTCGTGTCCAAACTCTGCGGGGCTTGAGATAGGTAGAAGAATAGTAATGAGAAATGAGAAATATTATATAAGTATTGTAACAGCAAGTTTTGAAATGAAAACTTTGTATTTTGGTGTTGATGGGCAAAGAAATGAGTTCATAGAATTCCGGTCTAACTGACTTTTTTGTAATCCGTCCTGCCTTTCCGCCACATTAGGCCGGATACATGAAAATGTGCATCGTAGTTCAAAATGAAGTTAGCTAGATAGATAAAAAAAAATAGATAAGTTGTTATGTAGATTTGTGGGATTTTATTCAACAAATACAAAGAATATTGAAAGAATTCCAGACAGAAAAAAAAGACAATATTTTTGCACGTTATTGTCTCTAAATGTTTACAAGGCCTTTTAAAACACAGAATCGAAAACTTAAGCTTCAAGCTCATATTCCAATCAATGGCAGGTTCAGTGTGTTAATAAATTAAGCTGGTAAAATATCAAATTAATTGTGATTGTTGATCCTCCGAAAAATGAATATCTAAAATAATGATTTAGGATAATAGCACAGAAACTACTGCTTAAAAAAAGGCCAAGTGGTTTTTTTCCGTACATACATATACAATGTGAATATCAATTTAAGCCAATACAGAACATTGCGACTTCAAGCAGACATTTCAAGAAAGGCGTTAGAATAAATCTGGTGGTGGGTCTAATGCCACTTTTTCATACCAAGCCCGAATGAGTGGAGCTCTTTCGAATTAAAACAGAGGTGTGCGCCTTTCGTTGTTAACGAGTGCCGTTAAGGTGGAAGTACGACTTTGCTCGAACACACTCGACACAACCCTTTTTAGGGGGCGGTTGAACGCATTCATACACTCATTCATCTATCCGTAAGTCAGAATTTAGATCAAATCAGAGACCAATTCATCTCTGATTCAGTACCCCCAAAGGTATCATTTGTTTTGAGAACTTGGAGGACTTTGCAGTCACGACATATTTAACGTGCCCCAACTGCCATTAGTCAACACGGCGGTCTTTGGCCGAGACGAGGGAAGAACTCGCGACCTTTCGGTTACGAGTCTGACGCTCTTACCAACCAGGCCACTGTGGCCCCATACTAAATTGACAACAGTTGATTGAGTAGTATATTATTAAACTATGCATTAAACGCCAACAAGAATTGATTCTGACGCCAGATTTCTTTACTTCGATTTGTCAATCTTCTGCTCATTATTCATCAAGCTCTACTTAATCATTTAAATATCTAAAGTTTTAGAAAAAATATTATAATGTCTCAAAGAACATAACCATTTTTCTTATCTAATTTAATGATATAAACTTACGTTTACAGTAGCCTCTGAACTCCTTGTATTTAGGAATACATTTGCATTTCAAAACCTGTTTATAATTATCGAATGAATATTCGCAAACACCCTTTCCACATGGACATGCTGAAAAAAATTGAAAGAAAAAATATATTTTTTTTACTATTACATCATTTTTTAGCAGTTACTTTGAATATAAGTAAAAAACTTATCAAATTTATTTGAGTTAAAATATTGCAAAATAATAATAATTTCCACAAGTATATTTAAAATTTTGTAAAAAAAATTGAAGATATTATGTTTAAAAATATAAATCTTGATAGATCGTGCTTCTTCTTACAAAATTTTTCTTTATGATAAATTTTAAAAATATTCATTGGAATGTAAAAACATTGTTCCAGTAAGGAACCATTAATATCAGGAAGCTGAATTAACTAAATCGTTTAAAATAATGATTTTCTGTTATCATGTTCATCGCAGAATGGCGACGGCTACAGCCTTAAAAGAGATAGTTGGATGTAGTAAAAAAGGTTATGCAATATGCGATGGAAGCACATACAGCGAGTTGGCAAAATGTGGTGGTGGTGGATCTAATGCCACTTGGTCATACCAGGCCCGAATGAGCGGAGCTCTTTTGAATTAAGGCAGAAGTGTGCGCCTTTCGTTGTTAACGAGCACCTTTCAGGTGAAAGTACGACTTTGCTCGAAGCCACATGACACAACCCTTCTAAGGGGAAGGTCGAACTCATTCACCCATCTTCAAGTAAAAATTTAGATCCAAATCAGAGACCGACTCATCCCTGATTCAGTATCCCCAAAGGTATCATTTGTTAGGGGAACTTGGTGGACTTTGCAGTCACGACATATTTAACGTACCCCAACTGCTATTAGCCAACACGGCGGTCTTCGTACAAGATGAGGACAGAGCCCGCGACCTTTCGGTTACGAGACTGGCGCTCTACCAACCAGGCTACCGCTGCCTTACAACAGTAGTGTATTAAATTATACTATAGCTTACGCACTACGCGGACAAATAAAGATTCGGTCAATCCGCCTTTTATCAGACTCTGTGCAAACGCCCGCTGTCACTAAAGCTTTCGGATTATCAGATGCAAGATCCCAAATCCTTTTTTCCCATCAATTGAATTTTCCTCTTCATTCGACGACAAGATAATAATGATAGAATTTGTCGAGACGAGGACAGAACTTGGTTACGAGGGTGACGCTCTACCAACCAGGCTACCGCGGTCGCTCAAAATGTAATACTAGTTTTCTATCATCATCAAATAATTGACTATTTTAAGTGTTTTGTTCTTAGCAGTAATGGGGCCGCGGTGGCCTGGTGGTAAGGTCTCGGCTGCGGAACCGAAGGGTTGCAGGTTCGAGACTCGATTCCACCGAAGAACTGTCGTGTGAGGGGGTCTGTTGCACGTCAAATCTGTCAGGCCAAATGTCCTCCCGCTGGTGTGGCGTGGTGTGGAGAGGGGGGGTGCCAGTTCAGGTGTCGTCCTCGTCATCTGACCGTGGTTCAAAATTACGAGGTCCGTCCCAAAATAGCCCTCGTGTTGCTTTCAAACGGGACGTTAATATAACTAAACTAAATCTTAGCAGTAATGTGCGTCTGGTATATTTCCTGTATCCTAAATTCAAGAACGTACTGACAAAATTCACACACCCACAAAAAAAATCTTTGCACAGAAATTCTCTGCCGCTAGGGGGATAAGGAAACTTGAAAATGATGGCTCAGTTTGTCCAATTCTATTGTGTCACCTGTACGAAAAGCATATCCATGCATGGTATGTTTTCATTTCATATAAATAAATAAAGGATGGGGTTTCCGATTGAGTATCAATGTTTGAATACTTAATATATACTAATAATAATGAAACCAAATTTTTTTATGATATCCTTCCCGATAATTATGCTCATTTCTTATTTGAATATTATATACTGCAGTTTCCTCGTGATATTAAAAATTTCTACAAAGTTTTTGGGACCAAAGATCTTTTCTAGTCCCCAAAATCTTATATGTATTTAAGGTATCCGACTACGTTCGGAGGAAAAATTTTGAAAAATTGGATATTTTAAAGACTATTTTAAACTATGGGTTTTAGATGCATTGTCAACTATAATACAAAATACTATAAGTACAACAAAATGATTCGAAAACATAATATATTTTGAAAAATAAGAAAATTTGTATTAAATTTTAGTGAAATTTAACCAAAACGCTTAACACTTTTTATAAAATTTTAATGCAACAATCCCAATTTTCTATGTGTACACGAGTTATGAAATTCAGTGATGAATGAAACGAACCAAAATCTAAGAAACCTTTCGAGATGTTAAGAAGTTATGGGTAAAAATATACGTATATACGCATTTTCTTCATAAATTCACAGCTTAATTTTTCTAAAAACACCTATAAATAAAAAAGTATTTTACCAGCAATGGCATTTATGGTTCATTTCATTGCCCATATTATTTAAAACACACGCTGAAATTTTTATGTAAATACATCTATTAGTTTTTGAGATTCCATGTTAACCATGGAGAATTTTAATGAAAATTAAAGTTTTGAGAAAATTAACGCTAAAGACAAATTTTAGCTGAAAAATATGTGACCCTGGACGATAAGTCAGGCCTCCCTTCTCTTAGAAAAAATAAACTGTTTAGGGAAAAGTCTGAACTACAAGAAATTATAACTGAAGTTAAAGACAAATTTTAGCTGAAAAATATATGAGCTTAGATGATAGGCTAAGCCTTCATTTTACTAGAAAAGTTGAACTGTTTTCGAAAGAGGAAAGTTTGAACTGCAAGAAATAACAACAACAAAAATCGCAATGTGGGTGATAACCAGTGTTTTTAATGTAGTCGGATACCTTAAAGGCTAAAAGCTTCAAAGAGATTATTGGCTGCTTACTTTCGAGTGGTTTCTAACCTAAACGACTAATACCTTGTTAGGATTGAATTTGTGGATTTTTTTTGGCGCAAGAACCAATTCTGGTCATACTGCGCCAACCTCATGGTATATATTCAAAAATGTCTTTGTAAATAAAATTATGACTAAATATGAAATTATTTTAACATATGTTTAATATAATAGTGTGTATGTTGCAATAAAAAAGCAAGAAGTAAATGTTACAAATATATTTTAGTTCAAATATTTTAGATAAAATGGTAAAATCCAACAACTTGTTAGAAAACTAGTCAGTAGCATTTCCTTTTAACCCGTTTATCTCTATTGCAATAATCCTTATAAATTTAGTGAAGAGAGTGGAGAAATAGAATTTTTTTCTCTTTTATTTTCATACAGAGTGAAATACTTTCTCGTTTCGTGTTGCTATCAATAATTTTAGACTTTTCATTATTTATTACTTTTATAATTGTAAAATTGTTTTTTTTTCACTTCAGAATCCTAAAAAAGTTTAATCGCCTTATGTTTCAAAAACAAATTAAAAAATAATAATCAAGGACCGAACCCGAGTCTCGTGAACGACATTGTTCTTGTGCTTGGCAACTGCGACACATAATTAATATAGAATTTATGCTGAAAGTGTCAAGGTCATTCACACGAAATAGACTGGATTTTGCTCTTTAAGGTATCCGACTACGTTCGAAGAAATTTTTTTCAAAAATTGGATTTTTTTAAAAAAACTATTTACGGTTTTTAGATGTATTGTCAATTGTGAACATTATGAATACAAAAAAGTTATTTAAAAATATAATATATTTTGAGAAATAGGAAGATTTCTAGCGCATTTTAAATGAAATTTAACCAAAACGGTTAACATTCTACACAAAATGGTAATGCAGCAATCCTATTTTTATTTGAGTACAAGTTATAGAATATATTGATGAACGAAGAAAAGTTTTGAGATGCAAAGAAGTTATGGGTAAAAACATGTGAATACAAGCATTTTTTTCTATAAATTCATTAATTAATTTTTCTAAAAACACTTATAAATAGAACAATAAAACCAACAATATAACATTTGGTTCGTTTCATTGCCCATATTATTTAAAATACATGCTGAAATTTTTATGTAAATACTCTATTAGTTTCTGAGATATCGGGTTAACGGTGGAGAATTATTATGAAAATAAAAGTTTTGAGAAAATGGAAGCGAAAGACAAATTTTAGCTCTTGACAGCATTGGATTTGATAGTGAAAATCATCCCGAACTCAATTTTCCTCTTCATGTCCTCCCCTTGTTAACTTGACTATCTATATGCCAAGAGAATTTAAGTCAAAATCTTGACATCATTGAATTTGCTGGTGACCATTTAAGTCAAAACCTTGACAACATTAAACTTGGAGGTGAAAATTTAAGTCAAAATCTTGACATCATTGAATTTTCTGGTGACCATTTAAGTCAAAACCTTGACAACATTAAATTTGGAGGTGAAAATTTAAGTCAAAACCTTGACAACGTTAAATTTGGAGGTGAAAATTTAAGTCAAAATCTTGACAGCTCTAGATTTGGTGGTGAAAATGTAATCCACCATCTTGACAGCATTGGATTTGTAAGTGAAAATTAAAATCAAAATCTTGACAGCATTGGATTTGGTAGTGTAAATATTTAAGTCAAAATCTTAACAGCATTGGATTTGATAGCGAAAATATTTAAGTCAAAATCTTAACAGTATCGGATTTGATAGTGAAAATATTTAAATCAAAATCTTGACAGTTCTGGATTTGGTGGTGAAAATGTTTAAGTCAAAATCTTAACAGCATTGGATTTGATAGTGAAAATATTTAAGTCAAAATCTTCACAGCATTGGATTTGATAGTGAAAATATTTAAGTCAAAATCTTTTAACAGCATTGGATTTGATAGTGAAAATATTTAAGTCAAAATCTTGACAGCATTGGATATGGGGATGAAATTTTTTTCTTATCACTTTTACCTTGATGCATCACGTTCCAAGAACGAACTGCACCATGTTGCAATTGAAACAATCATAGCTTACCAAAATATTCTCTTACTTACGTTTGCAGTAATTCACTTCCGGATCGTAAAAAAGATACGATTTCTTGCAAGTGCAGTAAGGAAGGGATTCAGTCTGGTTGAACAGACAATTCAGTTCAAGTCTGTTCTCGCACATTGATCCACATGCATAGATTTCTTCGCAGAGATCTCCCTTAATGCCCCATAAGCAATCGCACTTCCCGTAGGAACAAGTACCTCCATTTCGGCAAGGTCGTTCGTCGCTGCATTCGGCTACGGAATGAAAGGAAATATTTTAAAAGGACTCGGTATTTAAAAATACTTTTTTCTACAATTTTCAACATTATTTTTTAAATTTTGGGTTAAATAGATGTTAACAGCTCAAAAATTTAAAGTTAGAAAATGTTTTTTTAATTCAAAAGATACAAATTAAAATTTTTTAATTTTTTAAAAATATTATACTTTTTTTTTTTAAAAAAAAAGACTTTTTTCTTATAATTTTCCCAAGAATTTTTTCTTCAATTTTTTTTTTTAAATGGATCTTACAATGTATTTAACAAAATTAGGAATCGAGTTTATTATATTTATTATTTCTAACAGAAAAAAATGTTGCTCACAATTTTGTAAAATTTTTCACTTTGAAAAGTTTTAGAAAAATTTCTCATCAAAATTTTTTCAAATCCATCCCTAACATTCGATTAAGAATGCATTTAAGAGTGAGTATAAAAAATTTCATACAATTGCAATAAAATGTGATTGACTTTTAACGTTTTATAGCAGACAAAATTTTGAAAAAAAGAAATAACCCCCTTTAAAGTTCTCAACACAATAAAATTGTAATAAAAAATACACATCATGCTGGGATTTTTTCAGAACAAGAATGTGGCATCTACAAATCAAATTTATTAATACATCAATTGTATGAATTTTATCAATATATATTATCAATTTTATAAATATATATTATTAATTTTATTAACATATATTATATCAATTTTATTAACATATATTATATCAATTTTATTAACATATATTATATCAAGTTTATCATTATATCAATCAATTTTATTATCATTCGGTATCAATTTTATTAATATATATTATATTTTTATGACCATTATCATATATAGGGATTATTAGAAAAAACAATAGACAAATTTCAGTTTTTTTTATTCGATAATTTAAAAAAAAAATATTTATTAAGTGATTTACATTTCTGTTTATCAAATATCTATTGATATTTAGCAAAAATTCTAGACCATTGGATAGAAATCTAAGTGAAACTAGTCATTTTGAAGACGATTATAATACCTAGTAAGAAATTCAATAAAAAAAGAAAAGTGAAAGATAAAATAGCAATAAACAGCAAAGAGTTAACAGTTACAGTATCAAGCAATTGATCTGCTTTTTATTTCAAGGAAAAAATCAGACGCCTTGGCTTCTTGCACTAGAAATATGCCAAATGTAAATACTAGAAGTTGCGTTAAGACAAAATAATTATACCTAAAGCCACATCAAGACAAAATAATAATACCTAAAGCCACATCAAGACAAAATAATAATGCCTAAAGCCACATCAAGACAAAATAATAATACCTAAAGCCCCATTAAGACAAAATAATTCCATATCTGAATAAACATTTGTCCTATTGTTTTGAAAATTTCACATTAATAACCTTGCTTGTTTCAAGTTTCAAGGCAAAAGCTCACAGGTCATTTTTCATTCAAATTAGGAAAATTGAGATTTTTGTGGATTTTTTCTAATTTCCCCTTTATTTCTTTAGCACAAGAATTTTTTCAAATATTAAAACCTACCATAATTTAATCCTCAATACTAAACAAAATGATCCTGTAAGTAATAATAATAGTTTGTCAGAGAAATGAACGTCATTAACAAACCTTTTAAATGGAAAGGTACAAAAAGAAGATTTTCTAGTCTAATCTACTGACTGATCTAGACTAATCTATGACTAGATTAAACACCAAAGATTCAGGTGAAATTTCAATTAAATAATATTGTTACGGGTTTTCCTATTCTTCTAATCCGTCGGGTTCGTTTACGTATATAGTGTGGTGTATAGTGTAGAAAAGTAGCACAACAATGATCAGTCCTTACGTAGAAAAACACAAAGACGACATTTATTTACAGGACGAAGACAGGACAGCACACAATGAAATACTAGATACAATGAGATACAAATATTTACAGCACAACAACTATATACAGAAGATAATTTTATAAAGCCGAGAGAAACACTAATGACACACTACAGCAGTACTCTACAGCAGACAATAGACCACAAATAGAAATTCCAAAGTACAACGTCTACAGCACATAAAGCTACCAGACAAGATTCAGCAGGAGAGGGAATCTCAGCAGGATTCTGTATACTCTCACGTAGGTCTCCGCAAACGGCTCAAACTACTCCTTTGTCTTTTCTTGCTTTCGATGCCAACTCACTACTTCAAACAACATGGGCTATGACACATGACACGACGGTGCCAGAATACGGGACACACAGCAATACCCCACTCCGTCGTTGCTTCGGTATTCTCTCGGCGACTCCTCCGTTCAGGACTCCTATTCAAGACCTCTCAATTCAGGTCTACTCGATTCGCCATCTCAGTTCAGGATCGGCACACACAACTGAAGACAGGACGACGGCACACAGCGATCCAGCACTCCTCCGGTACTTCGGTATTCTCGCGGTGATTCCTCCGTTCAAAACCTCTCAATTCAGGTCTTTTGTATTGATCACACCACTCCAGTTTTAGATTGATGGCTTTATATAGATTAAGGAGGCGGGGCTAAAAGCTTCTGGACCAATCAGGATCATTCCGGACGGATCTGGAAATTTTTTAATGTTAAGGGTCTAATCCATTTGTCATCAAATTCGAGGCTAAACACTCGCCGTTTGTTGCCAAGCTCGGGGATCTCTGATTTGACACTCGAGTACCGTTCAATGCAGATGACTATAAATCAATCTTCCTAATGATGACTTTATGAGCATGGGAAAGAGAAATTACAGGTTCATAACAATATTTATGGTGAGCTAACTCGTCACCGAAGACAGCTAATGTTCACACAAAAAAGTCTTTTATTCTTCGACTGTAACTTGGAATTTTTACCAATCAAACTTTTCAGGTAAATGGATTTTGTACCAAAAATTTCTCTTTGATGTACGTTTCCGGACAGTGGTGGGCTTGTGGTGAGATTTCAGCTTTGTAACTAAAGGATTCAGGTTCGAGACCGAATTCCACTAGTCATATAAGTCAGCCTGCCTCAGTCTTCCCCCCTGGTGTAACGTAGAAGCTTGGAACGGGGGAATTGCTCTGGTGCCCTTTTCTTCATCTGACTGCGGCTCAGAATTCATTTGAAAATACTGAATACTGAAATTTACTTTTTGATGTGGAGTTTTTTTTCCCTACTGTGCTTGTTTGTTGACAAATTTACACACTCTATTATCACAAGATATTGAACGATATTGCTCGATATTCTGAATGCCGGCCAATATCGAAGAGACATCTTTACATTGTTGTTCATCAATTTGTTCTCATAGGATAGTGTCTATATTTGAAAAAAGTGGATAATAGTCTTTGTTGTTTCGTACCCCAAACTCTTACTTTCAAGATAATGGTAAACAAATTAAATTTTCGGGCTTCTTAATAATCGCTGGATCATTTCAAGATTCATTAACAGTAACTATATCATTCAATAAAGAAGGATGGCCCCCCCTTTTCGCACAAAAATCACTTTCAACATCAGCCGGTTTTTTTAAATATTGTGATAAAGTGCATATCACTCTATATTTTCAGTTTTAATTCAGTTTTCTGATGTTCAGAGAATTGCACATATTAAAAAATGTTATTGAATAAGTAGCAAAATTATAAACGATAAAAAAATTATTAAATGTTTTGGGAAATACAGGGTGATTATAATTAAAGCTCAATTTGGAAATGTTCATAAAAACTAAACCTATTGCACCAAATATTATCAAACTTGGTAATAGTTTAAAGGAGATCATTAGAATATCTTTTCCCTTCAAAAATGAATAAATAAATAAATAAGTCACCACCAGGGGGAAATGGCGGTGTATGCCAAGAAGCGATACACTGTCATGTGCGTAACTCCTGATGTTCTAAGCGCTATGATAAGAATTCGGTAGTGCAATTTAATTTATTTTCAGAAAATAGCAAACCCTACATTGAACATGCTTTGTAGCACGTTTCAGAAATTATTAAACACATTTTAAATCGATGTTTTCGTGTCCTATTTTGCTTAACAATATTTCACTCAGAGCCATTTCCAGCTGCGGAGAATTTTTAAACGTTTTTGGAGGGAAAGGGGCAAAAAAGAAGTTTCCACGACCTCCTTTAAGCTAATACCAGATTTGACAACATTTGGTCCAGTAATTTTGCTTATATGGCCATTTGAAAGAGGAACTTTAGTTATAACCCTCCTGTATATCAAAATTTAAAACAAATACCATGAAAACACCCGATAGCATACCTTCTTGCATTTCATTTATGAATGAATATTTCTAGGATTATTTGAATAAAAGAAAAATCTTACGTTATAAAACAAATACCAAGAAAACTGTCGTTGTTAATAATTCCCTAAATATTTGGTACTTGTTTTTAACAAAAAAAAAGACAGCTTTCTAAGTTCAGACTTCGAATTGCCATTTCTATTGCATATATAACGCAGAATTCTAAACTAAAACTTATCGATAACGCTGCCATCCTAAAATATAAACTTTTACAGAGCATAGATAATAATCAAAAATATAGACACTCAAATTTAAAAACATGATAAAATAAGGAAAATATATATAGCTTAAGTATAATTAATGATAACTACGAATTCGAATTAAGATCTGGTGACAGTTTTTCAGTTCTTTAAATCAAAGTAATGACGTCATAATATTTGTTATTCGCTGCATCTTGTATTGTGTTCAAGAATGAATTTTTTCTGGATTATTTGAGTCACGGGAAATTTTTATGTTTTAAAGCAAATGTCATGAAAACTGCCGTTGAATCTTGTATTACATTCGTGAGTGAATTACCTGCAAGATTATTTGAGTAATATAAAAAG
>JAPMOQ010022186.1:756171-778671 GCA_026543055.1 Argiope trifasciata
AATACAACAAAAACTCCGTAGGGTATTATATTCATGCATGAATATTTCCTTGATTATTTAAGCAATAAAAAATTCTTACGTTTACAATAGTCGTAGTAGGAATTACTAGAATCGTACTGGAAAAATGTGTAACCCTTCGGACAAAAGCAAATCTTTTTCAGGGATGAGCCACGACCATCCTTTTTGAATGTACAATTAAACCCTTGTCCACAATTGCAATCTAAAAAATAGCAAAATGAAATCCATTAGATACCATAAATCTAAATAAGATAAGTAATATATCTATATGTGAAATTGACTATAAAATATTAAAAAACAACATGAATTATTCTTTCTGGAATATTTTCATCCAGTTGTGTTTAGTGTTCAGATTTTTTGTGGCATAAAGAGAAGAATCAGGGCTGATTTGTGGGGGGAGGGGGCTCTATTTTGATTCATTAAGTTTAAAATTTCTTATAAATTTATAATTTTCCTCTTAATACCATTAAAAGTATTTTATCTATCTTGTTATACAATTGAGTTAAAGCATACAGATATGTACCAGTGGATAGACAGACATTCCTGTAAGATTATTAATGAATAACGTTTACTGGCAACAGAAGTGCATAACAATACCATAAAGGCATCAAAATAAGCTTTATTATTTCTGAAGAATTTGGTATCTTTTCATAACGAGAGTAAATTATTCTTTTACTAGCCTACTATTTGAATTTACATTCTTAATTTGAGTGCCTATTGCCCATGACCACGAGTCCTTTAAAAATTATAATAAAAAATTCTGGTAATTACTCAGGGACAATTTTCGTTCGAAAAATTTGTTCTGGGTGAAAAATTTATTTATTTACGTATTATGATCACAAACAGCTTATACGTTATTGAAGAAGTTTGCTTATCCAAATATGATCAGTGTTACAGTTTTCACTTATTAATTTTGGATAAAAAATGACTGGATTGCTTCCATGATTGGCATGATTTTAATATTCTTGGTGATTTCTCGCCAAGAACATTAAAATCATGCCAGTCATGGAAACGCCTGTCAAAAGTCCGCCGTCTTGGACAGATACCAGAAACGTAACAAAACTCTTTTAGGCTTGCAATTAAAAGATTTCAAGATTATATTTGGCGAAACTCATCCAAAAAAGTCAAATTTGGACAATACATGAATTTGAAACCTAGCCAATATTTTTTAAAAAGTTCACGTAGTGAGCTAGTGACCAGAACTAGCTAACACCAGAAGTGAAAAGTTTCCCCCTAAAAAAACCCCACTTAATGATAATTAGTATTCGCTCATGTAAAAGAATATAACAAAACCAAGTTATTTTTCAAGGAAAAAAATTCAAAATGATAACAAAAAATTGAAATATGTTGTAGTAAATTTCATGCTGTCATGTGAGAACATTTCACATGCTATGTATCCGACATGAAGGCCTTATGTTCTCACACTACTCGTATTACGGATATTCGTGCGAAGTTGTAACTTGGCGATATGTCGTCAAATTTGACAAGGTTTTTTTTTAAATCATTTTCTAATAACCGTAGAAGAGAAATCTCCAGTTCTCTGCCCGTGCATTATGTGACTTCAAAAACCCCAAAACAAAACAACAGCACATGATAATAAGATTAACAATAGATCAATAAATTCCATTTTCACAATGATTCTTTTTGATTTAGATATGTTTTCGAATGTCAGCATATTTCTTCCGAGTTTGAGTTTTATTTATGTACTTTCCATGACTATCTTATGAAACAATGCTACAGATAATTTAAATGATGGACTTATCAGAAATTAAATTATCCAAATTCAATTTTCCTTAGTTATTGCAAAGGCTAACAAATATACTAGACTTACGATTATGTTCTGTCACCAAAGCTGAATTAGTTTAGGATGATTTCACGTCAGTTGTAATACTGTCAATTTTTTATTGCAACCCAAAACCCATTGTCAATATTTCTATTAGCTATATAAGAGATCGGAGTTTTAAGACAATTGGAAAGATTTTGATATTCTTGATGAGAAATCAGCCTTTAATATTGCCTCATAAAGAAAGCTTACCACGAGCTCAGTGGCTGAATGGTTAACAGATGTGATTCAAACCCAGAGTTTATGGGTTCGATCCTCGTCATGACTCTTATATCCAAAGCATGGATTTTTAGTTTGTTCTCTAACATTCTAGACCTTTCTTTATGATGTAAATTAGTTGTTTCTAGAATGTTCTGTTCTTGTATAAAAGTTGATACCCACTGGTCGTGGGCAACTTCTCGACCTTGTAAAGTTGCAATTCGTTCCTTTCCTTCAATAAACTTATTTGCTAGTTAAAAGCTGACGGTGTGTCTCTTTGAATTTTCCTTATGCTTTATTAATAATCTTATTATTGATATTAGAAATTATTATGCCTTATAAATATTATGCCTTATAAATAAATCTTTATAATAAAATAAGAAAACAATTTTATGGTTAAATGGCGTTACCGCTGCTGATTAGTCTTATAACCGATGAGAGGCATGGATCCCCCAAAAGGGTTGTATCATAGCAGGAGATAGCTCTTTAGGAGTCAATATAATTCCCACCTATGATGTTCCAGCTTCCGGTCTGATTCAGATTTTATTCATGTGCCTCAGGATGGATCGAAGCAATTAATTGTGATTATCGCATGCACTGACAGGCAAAATCAAATTTTAGTTAGAAAGAATCTAATAGCATTCGACTTTTGATATTAGAGTGTCCCAAAGTTTCTTTCTCATCGCGCTATGAATGGCCTCATCTGGCTCTGCCTGTGCAAATTTGCAGGCTTATGTATTAGTCTTCTTCTTCTTGCACACAGCCAACCACCTCGCTACCACTAAACGTAGCAGTAACGACAGGATTTGTTGTGGTCGACTGATTTTTATGTATTAGTCATCAATTTTATGGGTTTCTGTAGTATCAGAATACTACACCCCAAAAAATTTTCTTTTGTCCATTTGGATGGTATGAAAAAGTGCAATTTTCTGCGTACTCCTTCCTGATAAATTCCAATAAATTCTACAAAATATTACCATCCATTTGAAGGTGCCTCACAAAAAAGTCGGTCAGAATTAATGAACCAACGAGGCGTTGTTTTTCATCATGACAATGCGAGACCATATATTGCATTGGTCGTAAGAGAGAAGCTCTTACTGTTTGATTGGGATGTTTTACAGCATCCTGCATACTCACATTCCATCTGATTTTTACTTCTTTTGGTCGTTAAAAAAATTAGCATAATGATAAACGCTTAAAATCCATCGGCGAAATTAGCGCAGCTCGATGATTATTTCTTGTCCATAACACAACAATTTTGGAAAGAAAGCATAATGAGGCTTCCTGAGAGATGGAAGAAGATAATAGAGTAAAACGATTCTTATATAACAAATTAAATAATATCTTAAAAAGCAAATGTATTCATTTCATATTAGAAATCGGAAAGAATCTTCTGGAACACCCAAATAATTTATTGACGATAAATCCCTGGAATGCGGTTATTTGCCGTGAAATATTTTAAGGTATCCGACTACATTAAAAACGCTGGTTATCGAACGCATTGGCGAATTATCTTTTTCATTGTTATTTCTTGTACTTCAGACTTTGTTTTTTCCAAAAAAAGGTTTTTCTTTTCTAGGAGAAGAAAGACCTCACCTATCAACCAGGGACACATAATTTTCAGCTAAAATTTGTCTATTCATTTAAATTTTTTCAAAACTTTAATTTTCATAAAAATTCTCCACCGTTAACGTAGTATCTCAAAAACTAATGGAGTTATTTACATTAACATTTCAATGTGTGTTTGAAATAATAGGGGCAATGAAATGAATCCAAAGTTTTATTGTTGGTGAAATACTTTTCCTTTTATATGTGTTTTTAGAAAAATTAAGTTGAGAATTTATGGAAAAAAATGCTTATATATGTATATTTTTACCTATAACTTCTTTTCATCTCAACGTGTTTCTTAGATTTTGGTTCATTTCATTCATCACTATATTCTCTAACTTATGTACAAATAAAAATAGGATTGTTGCATTACTATTTTGTGTAGAGTTTTAACAGTTTAGGTAAAATTTCATTAAAATCTACAACACATTTTCTTATTCCTCAAAATATATTAATATTTTGAAATGTTTCGTTGTATTAGTAGTATTTTCTTCATAACTGATAACACATCTAAAAACCATAGTTTTAAATAGTGTTTATAAAATTCCATTTTTCCAAAATTTTCCTTCGAACGTAGTCGGTTACCTTAAGCGCCGGGATGCGGTTAATAGATAAGTATAAATCTCTTTTATAGACTGATTCATCAGTATCCCTGATAGTTAATAAACAGTCTGACGACTGAGAAAGGATCCATCGCATTTATTTCTAAAGGATCCAATCCATACGCACCAAATATGCTGAATCAATCAATTTTAGGACATTGTGAATCTTGCAAGAGGAAAAAATACATGTGGTATCTCAGAACTACGTAAGAAAGTATAGATATAGATGTTACATTGCCGGGTAACTATAATTTCAACCGAATGTACTTCGTTCAGTGAAAGAAAATATGCAAAAGGTATGATTACCTACGCATGCACCGTTATATTCAGCGAATCCCGGACTGCAGACGCACACTTTCTTTTTCTCCAAACATGGTACAGTCTTCTCCACATCACACATTCGCATGCACCTGCCATTCTTGCATTTGCATTCTGCAAAGAAAAAAAAATTAATACAGTAAAAGCTCTTTATTCGCGGGGTATATGTTCCATAAATAAGCCGCGAATACAGAAATCGTGAATACGGAATGGTAATTTATACGGGATTATAGGAGATACGTTCCTAGGTAACAAAATAGCATATATATATAATCAGTTAAACTTAAGTTTTTGAACATTTTGATTCCTTATCTTAAGGCTTAGGCAATGGTTTGAAGAATTTTGTCATTTTCTCTTGCTTGGCAGTTTTTAAAAGCTCCTTCAATTCAGATTGATACGCAGCAGTCGCATTAGCAATTTGCCTCTTAAAAATAAGACATCGTTCCATAGACAGATCAATGTTCATAAAGAATCGCAAAGCTCATTTGCCGCTCTTAAACCTTTACAAAAAAATTTCAAATGAAATGTCACGTTTCCAGTGCTTGCTGAAGCCTCTTCTTCAATGGGCCGTGAATTTAACATTGCCTTCAAGTCGGTTTCAGTCCTCGGTGCCATCATTTAACAGCATACTTTAGGCAAAGTTCTAATAAGATCTATTTTACTTTTTTTTTATTGGTCCATTTGATCGCATTGACAAAGGATATTGGGTTGGATACTTATTGGTATCCTTTTATTATTATGTATGTACTTATTAGATCCGCGAAGAAAGAAATTTTTAGCCGCGAATATAGGAATTAGGTCGTATGTTTTAAATCCGTGAATAGTGAAAACGCGAATGAAGGAAGCGCAAATAAGGAGCTTTTACTAAAATAGATAAAAATTAAAAAACTGCTATTGCAAATTTCAAGTTATCATGTGAGAATAATTATTTTTAAGCCACATGGTAAAAATCCGCCACAATAAAAGGAGTTAAGATTGAAGAAAAATCTCATTTTGCGACAGATACTCGCCCTGCAAACATCTCTATGTCACATTTTTTTACACATCATATAAAAAAATTTCTCTGAACAAGAATTTTTCTCTTTGAAAAAACGTTTGATTAGCAGATTACGCGTGCTTTGATATTTAAAAAATGAGTTTTTTCATCATCTCAAAATTGCTGGAGTTCTAAAACTGTTTCTAGATGCCAAAAATTTAATCCATTCTTTTGATAAATCATTTATTTATAATGATAACTTTAGAAAAATAAAAACGAATTCCTTAATCTGCCATTTATTCTGCCCTTTATTTCTGCACTTTACTTTTTTACGCATTCAAAATGTAGAAACTGTACTGTAATTATCAAAAAAAAAAAAATTAAACTTGAGATTCTGACGACTCTCCTTATTTCAAACTTCTCTGAGTTCGAAACAATAATTAAAATATTCTATCTCTTTATCCGTCCGTCTGAATATGATAACTCAAAACAGCTTTCAGCTAGAGATACTAAATTTGATATAAAAATTTAAAATTAATTTTTAAACAAAATGTATTTAGAGAAAACTATGTCTTTCTGTTCAAATACAAGCGAATATGACAAGAACAAAGCGTAAAGAACAATATAGATAAAATTTATTATACACACACTTATATTTAAAATATAGACATCTATCAAATTTTGAACTAAATTTGGCAAACGATTAACCATCAATCTATACTTTCGCATGCATGTAAACACAATAATTTAAAGCAATGATATTTGGTATGTGATCTAGTAATTACAACTACTGTTCTCAGTAAAATTTTGAGTTCAGTTGGTGCGGAAAAAAATGTTCAAAATACTTATTTGAGCGATATATTTTATAAAAATACTAGCTTCAAAACTAAGATTTATATTTCGTAGCTATTATTCACCAATGTCCCTCATGGTATTCGCAGCCTTACTCAAAATGCACAATTTTAAGCTGTGAATGTAGGATAAAACATTTATTGAAAGGAGGCAACAAATTTTCGAGGAACTAATGCAGTAATATTCTGATTGTTAAGTAATAGCTAATTTCTAATATCTTTTAAATAGACGTATGTCTTATAGGAGAGAAAATTTTGTAAAGGTGTGTAAATGAAGTTAAAATATATATATCGTTTTACTTAATGGCATTTTAAGAAATTTGGGAAATTTAAATTTTTATAAAATTAACAGTACCTATTAGTTACAGTTGATATTCTTACTCAAGGAAGTACCGGTAATTTTGTCACCAAAAGTCTTCAAAAAAAAACTTCACCAAAACTTTTTTCTAAAAATAAATAAAATATACTTGGTTGATCCTAGAGAAGAATCTCCCTTTTAGAAATCATATTTACAATAGAAAAAGGAAGTTCTAGGCTAAAGTTCTCTTCATTATTCCTTCATTAGTAGCAATAAAGAATAAAAAAATATTATACAAACAAGTTTTAGGACCTATTTTCACTTATCAGCTCAAATTTGGGGTATCGCTGCTACAATTGATCGATGCAAAATTCTAGTTTTGCGAAATAAAATACTTCTTATCCTTAACATTGCTGCCTGGTTTATCAGGAATTGCATTTTACGCAGAGACCTTACAACTGCAAAGCTCGATGAGTTCATCAAATATATTTCAAGTAAATTTTTTAGTCTATTCAAAACTCATGAAAATCCCACAATCAAGGAAGTCGAAGTTGATGCAGTTTAATGGCGCTAGAACCACTTCTGATCATACAGCGCCAACGACAACGTATATGCAAGCCTATGGTTCGTAAAATTTTCACATTTTAAAAGGTTAATCAAAATATCTGCTTCAAACTATATTCAAGACCTTAAAAAATATGCATAAATGAACTCTCACAGTCACGGAGAAAATTAACTGTGCCCAACCCAATGGGAAATGCGACATTCCTTACTCTACTACTAAACGGACTTTGTCACTGAAACTTCTATAAATTCTTCCGACATTTAAATTGCATTTAATGAACTGCTTCACGTTCATCTTAAATGGATTTAAATAGTCCTTCCTCTCTTGAACATACACCAATGGCACATTACTTCTGTTTTCCCTCTGCGTCACATTACCTCAAACTGAGTAGAAGTGCCTCGATATTAAGGATCATGCACCTAATTCAAGTACTAGTAGCTACAGTTGATAAAGTTATTTCTATGCGTGATCTTTTCAAATAAAAAGAAGGTTTTAACTGTAATTAAAATCACCTACTATTTGGTGACAGAGTGCCTATATGCTCCACATATCGCACAGATTTTACAGTTCATCACATTTTGATCGAGTGCCAGCTTTTAATATTCATCGTAGCCAGTTTTTTCACTCATCATCCTTAACTCCCGCTGATTTATTAGGAGAGAACCACTATTCAAACGTTTTAAAATTTTTATATGCTATTAAATTTTTAACTTGCACTTAAATTCTTCAAGTGCTTTTACTTCTTAAATTTTTTCATTGTAAATACACAATCATGTGCTACTGTTTCCAGTGTTTTTTAACATTATATTCCGCTTTTATGCAACTATTCATTTATTTAAACTTTAATCATTTAACCACTTTTTAACCATATGAAAGACGCAGCTTGGCCAAAGATGGCCCTTGTGCCAAAAAAACATAAAACAACCAACCAACCAACCAACAACCAACTGTAATTAAAATGACCGATTGATGATACTTTGAATTTCCTTATTCTGGTTCGATAAATGGCAGAATGTTGAAATAGACATCTATTGATTTGCGGATTTTAATGAAATGTCTATTAAAATAAAACACGTAGTATCAAATTTTAAGCTCCGAAAACACTTTCTTTAACATCAAAAGTTAAACCAAATACAATCGAAAGAGAAAAAAGAGTGTCTAAAGAAAATTTTACTTTTACTTGTATTTAAAGCTTATATTGTATTACGTTTTAATTTTGAATTTTATTTTATTTAATATCGATGAATTTGTACTATCTGGTGAAAAGAGACCATAACTGTATATTAATTTTGTTTTGTTTTGTTATTTCCGCGTGTTTCGAAATATTAAATGCTACTTGTTGAGCACTCTGTTATGCTATAAGGTATTTTATATTTTGTTCATATAATTTTCTTTTAGATATTTAATATACATTCTAATATTTGCCAATTTTCATTTTGTAACTTCATAATGTTGGATTTTTTGACTTAAGGAAAAACGGACGAAGATTCTAACAATGCCAAATCATGAGAGTAAAAAAACAAAAGGGTTCAGAAGATAAATAATACCGTAAGGCAGTAACTTAATTGTTTATCGAAATTATGGATCGATTAGGATCGTTAATATCGATTTAAATCTCTTTATTTACGAAATCTACATTTTGAACTTTTTTTATGGCTATTGCTCATTCCCTTTTGAATCATGAAATAAAGAATTTCTGCAAACCAAATGCATCAGTCTGAAAACACTAATGCTAAAGTATGTAATACGTTCAATAGCTGAAGAAGGTAACGGCAGAATATTTTTAAAAAACACATCTACAAATTTGGTATGAATATTTTGTTATCAAATTTTTCATCAATATATATACAAAAATAAAATCATTCTACAAATTTGTTATTAATAGGAGTGAGAACTAATAGTTATAGGACCGTTATTATCGATTTGAATCTCTTTATTTACGAAATCTACATTTAGAACATTTTTATGGTTATTGCTCATTCCCTTTTGAATCATGAAATAAAGAATTTTTGCAAACCAAATGCATCAGTCTGAAAACATTAATGCTAAAGTATTTTATACGTTCAATAGATGAAGAAAGTAACGGTAGAATAATTTTTTAAAAAGCATCTACAAATTTGCTATGAATAGGTTTTGTTATTAAATTTTTCCTCAGCATATATACAAAAATAAAAGCATTCTAGAAATTTGTTATTAATAGGAGCGAGAACTAATAGTTCTTCTCTAATACATTAAAATTAAAGGATTTAGTCTTTTTGTGTAACACAAATTAAGTTGGTTAAATTGTGAAGGCGGTTCGTTCGGTACCTGAAGAAGGCATTGGGAAGACATTTTCAACTTTAGAGAAAAAAAAGAAAGAAACTTCGTAAGACTTCGCCTACAGGAAGAGATGGAGCTTTGTAGCTCCGCTAGCATTTTAGAATTAATAATTCCGAAAACAATAGAAATGGCAATGGCACAGAATCAATATTTTTTATAAAAGGAAATTTTAAGGAATTAATATACTCACTCAGTTCAACTCTTCAACTTATCTTTCATTTGAACAGTAAACGATTCTTTTTTAAAATGGTGGATCCTTTCAGCGACTTGGCCTGTATTCTATTATATATACTTCGTTATGTAGGCATTGTATTTTCCCAAATAGTGTTCCTGATTATATATATTTTCGTAGTATTTTATTCACTCTGTTCACCTGACATCTATTCTTGAACAATTATGAAACAGCCAATTATCAAGGAATCCGTCAATCCAAGAGAAGAAAAATGCCAAATCGCACATAATTTCTTTAGAGTAACTTGCTTTTATATTAAAATAAAGAATTGTGAAGTAAAAACAAACGATTTCAAAAAATTCAAGCAAATGTTTTTAATTAAAATAATAAATTCCTTCGTTATGAATAGCAAAAAATAATCGTTTCTGAATCCGCTTTAAAAATTTTAATAAAATGTTTTCCAATTTATTACTATTCAAAATACTTAAAATGAAATACGAATTTCAATTAAACTATTTAAATCAATATTTAGTTAATTATTTTTAATTTCAGTTTTTACAAAACTCGACATCAGACGATTTCATTTCAAATAAATGAATTCGACAAGAATTGTAAAATAATAAATATTAGCTTTTCCCATCTCACTTTTAATATAACACAAGATAACTTTGTAATATTGGATTGATTCGTAATGCCGGACAACTTTTACAAGAAAACACTTTTACTAGAAAGACTTTTTGCTTTCTTTGGGCTACCATATTGGTGACAAATTATAGAGTCTCACTGCATTAGATTTAACCCATAATTTGACACAGACATACTTTGAAGGATAGGTATACTGGAAGAGATATTTTTGAAATTTCAAAAATAATTTAAATTAATTAAAAGTCACGAAATATTTCGCCATTTTTTCGCAATAGTTCCCAAAACTATTCTTGCATAAAATTGGTTATTTTGATAGTTTAAAACTCAAAAAATTGTCTTTAATGGTATCAATTATTTGTTGGTTTAATTTTTTCTTGAATTTTAGAAATTTTTTTGTATAATTTTCAATATGTGGAGAGTGGAATTAGAAAATGAAATAGCATTACGGTAAAAGACGAAGTGCAAGTTAAAAAAGATTGTAGATACATTTATGTTTTTAACTATACTTTTTCTTGGAAATGCTCCCAAGTGTAAGATTTTAAAAACGACTCTGCTTTAATGTCCGTCATAGTTTGAATTTGGAAATTTTTTTGTTGCGTGAACCCCAAACTTAAAAATTACGCATCAGAAATTTAATTAAATTACATACAACTAATATTTTCAGTAGGCAGATGGTTCCAGTAATAACTAGTATTTATTAAAACAATTATGTTTATAGCAATTGTATTGTTTCATTTCTGTAATTAGTTTTGTAAATTTTTTATTTATAAAATGTTTTGAAACAAAAATTAAAGAATATAGTAAATCTTTTTCCCATTTTATGTGAAATTACTCCAAACAGTTGAAATCTCGCCAAATATTACGTAAAGAATCCATTTAGGACACCTTTTTTTGGCAATTTTAAAATTACTGTCTCAAGATTGTACTGTATTCTTTTGTTAAATCATTTTGAACTTATTATTTTAAATCTATATATCAATTTTGCGAGAATCTATATATTTTTTACCAATACAATTTCTTTAATTTATACTATTTATGCTGTAAACTGAAAATCTTTCTTTGTTGCCTAACACAAAATTTATTCGAAACGTTAGGTAATTATAAAAACATAAGCAAGAAAAGTGTTGAAGAATAATTTTAAAAAATGAACCACATAAAAAAAGTTAATTTCCTTTTACCACTATAAAATCTGAAGCATTTTTAATATATCAGATGCCGGAGGCACACCGCCTAATAGCCTTTCAAAATTACAGGGGTTGAAGGTGGTGTAAAAAAATCAAGAGTGTAGATTTTTTTAATCTCCAGTTTTATAAAAATTAAAGGTTAGTTTTAGAAGTTAAAGTTTTATGTACGATGGAGTATATCCACCAAGTTCTTTCTGTTTAGACCTTAATTTCTCATGAACATTCGAATAATCTCTTCCCAGGTTACTTACAACAGATTTTTCGTTATAAAGCAACAACAAAAACGATTCAAAACAAATATCATCCTTTTGTTAAGTAGTCACTAAATTTTTCTAGAGATCCATGTGACGTTAATTTGAGAAGGCTTAATTCCTCAACTGAAATGCAATTCAGATGAATACTTAGAAGAAATGCCAAACTTCCGAATGACCAGTCCTTGATGAACTCATTTTTGGAATAAAATGCTTTATTATCATTGTCAAGTCCTTATTAACACGATGCCACTTGCCCATCTTTATATGAAAGAGACAATGAATTGTCACCTTGTCCATATTCCCAAAATTCAAGATTATGCCTAAGTTGTAATTTGTTTCTTTTGTAATTTTATTAGTGGGTATTAATCTAACAAACTAAATCGAATCTTTAAAAAAAAATGTCTTGCATTTCATGGTATAGCATTAATTGTGATGCGAGTATTTTCACACAGTGTCTAGGGAAAAGAGATTTGATCATAGATGTTCCATGTAACCGAAACGTTTTTGATAAATTTAAATGAATTTAAAAATATGCGTGTTACGTAATTTGATCATTATTAAAATTTTATCTCTATTGCAAAGAATATACTGAGTTAAATACAATCCACTTCATAAACATATCGTATTGAAATCGTGGGTAGTAAATTTTAAATAATAAATTAAAAAACCATTAGCTGGGACTCTTCATGCTTATTCAATAAGTTTTGCCTGCCTCCAGGCATAGGAGTAGAGCATCTTTCCCGTGATTTGGGCTCCCTGAGCTCGAACTCCAGTTAGGGCATGGTTGTTCTTCCTCTGTTTTATCTATGAGTTTGTGATTGTGACCTCCTTTAAAAAGGGGCTGTGCAAGCGAATGAGTGGTGAGTGAGTGGTAAATTCATATTCTTGTCCCTCGTTGGCACTACCAAAACAAGAGAAGCATCCTATTGACTTAAATCGCTGTCTTTGTAATAGTGGAATTGTCCAATAACAAGTACCATAAGAAACAACAGATATGTTTTTTCAATATTTTAAGTAACTTTTTAACTGATGGAGGATGGCATTGATAAAAACAAAACGTAAAGTTGGAAGGAAATGATAGAATTAATATAAACGCAAACAAATGAAGAACAGTTTGAAATATCTGTAAAAAATAAGCATGAATTTTTAGTATTCTTCACAATGATGAGCGAAAAGTTATAGTTAAACTACAGGAGCTTCATTAGATTTATTAAAACCTGCACGTGGCTTAATTCTATGAAGGGATTGTGATTTCCATGAAATGAAGTCCATGTGATTTCCACAGGATAAGATAATACATTATGTTTAATAGGCAGGAGTAGACGAAATTTACAGTTACTTTAGAGAAGAATAAAGGAACGGCAGTTGGGTTTGGCATTTTATAAGCAAAATAATTGAAAAAAAAAGAATATGATGGCAGAGATTAGATTTTAAAATAATAATTAATTGTTTGAATTTTGCATCTCTGATCAATAAAAGGGTCACTGCACGCAGTGAGCAAGCTTTCGACAAAAGTATCAAATACACCACTGCAAAATGTGAGAGGGGAAGTAATAAGGAGCCATATATCAGGTGTTCGTATCCTTGTTGGGCAGTATGGGTGCTCTGGAGTTTCCACAGGACGTATCTGAATAAGATTTAAAAATATACAGGGTTTTTGAAAGTTTTTTTTCCATAAACATAAAATTTGAAGGCAGAAAGACAAACCTTAGACATTGTACGAGGAAGTTGAGGAGAGATAACCATAAGCTTTCCCTCTGGTTAAAGCTTATGGTTTATCTTTCATGAAATTTGAGTGGGTGTAGGTAAAGTAAATTTTTGTTAATCCACTTTTATTTCTAGCGATTTTAGGAAGTGAAATCAGTATGCCAGAAGATATAATGAGCTTTTACCTTTTTTGCTTGTCAAGTATTAAAATGACTGGAGCATGGCTGCTTTTATTGCATATTATCTAATAAATTCGATCTCAAGTATGTGCTGGTTCGTCAGCACATTAATTAAAAGTGCTGCAAAAAAAATATTTATCAAAATTTTGCAATTTTGGAAAAGATATTTTATCCATAAGTGGTCTAAGAATTTTAATTTGGAAGTCATATATGAAGTTTGTAGCATTTTGAAAATATTAAATAATTAGTATATGATACAGATTCATGTAGTTTTGGCAATAGAAAATTATGTATGCTGGAAATATGATCCAACAGATAAAAGTCTCAAACCATGGCCTTACACACAAACATAGACATAAGCTTATGTCTTCGTCCCACCTTGATAAATTGCGCCCAAACATGAACATTAGATTATTGAACTTACTTATAAAACTCATGCACGATGTACTTATAAAATTAATGATATAAAAAAATTCATCTGAATCGAATTTAGAAGATCTATCCATATACCTGTTTTCTGCAAGAGATCTTGAGCAAATGAAAATGAATATTTAACATACCAAATATGTTTTTGTCCAGTCAGAAGAAGGAATAAGTGTATCAAACATTTTCTACAATGGCATGATTAATGTCTGTAATTTTATCTTATTAATTAGTTTAAGCTCCTGATATTAATTGAAAATGTGTCTTAATGGTTCTTAGGAGAGGAGAAATAATAATGTACATTTTTTTTCTATGCAAGGGCATTCTGGAATCTATTTTTCTTTTCTTGCCAAATTAATAGATGAATATGTTTTCCACTCAACTTTCACATATATCTGCCCTGCAGAGTTCGTTTCCTTTTAAATCCGAACATTGATACATATTTCCCTTCACTTACATCATTGGGAATTGACACAGATGTAAAATTATGAGTCAAGACTAAATACCAAATTTCATTTAAAATGTATGTATTTTCGCTATCGTATTCACTCAGATAGTCCGTTAAACAAAAAGCATTATTGGATTTGTTTCTCAAATTCAACATAGATATGTAAGCTTGTTTATGTTGGTGTTTGGTTTTTTTGGCGCAAGACCCATCCTTGGCCATACTGCGCCAAAGATACGAAAGCATATAGAGTAATTTGCACCTCAGATACAGAAGCATATGTATTTGTCGTATTATATATAAACACACGGCAGGATAAACAGTAGGCTTCGCTTTTATTTACGTTGAACAAGATTAAGTAGAAATTTTGAATTTCTATGTAATGATCATGAATAAAATTTCATTTATTTAGCTATCTATGTTTTGAAATTATAGTATTTGTGGGACGGATATAATTTTTTTTTCGAATTTACGGAGATCAACAAGTTGGAGATTCATCAAACGATCAAAGACAAATGTTTTGACGATTTCAAGCTTCTTTTAATGGTACGTTTATAAGCGAGAAAATAAAAATATTTAATAACTATCAAATTTTTAACAATTGCTTGTGTAACTGTTTGTTTTACAAAGACTTTGACATGAATAAGGAATTTGAAATTTTATTATAATTCAAACACATCTTCTGCTCTGAAATTATTATTGCATAATAAATAGTTTAAGAAATCACACAGGAAAAAGAACTCTAAAATAAAAATGTTTACCTATTATCACTTTGATGTTCAAGTCAACCAATTTATATAACTTAATACTACCTTTGCATGCGTATGCAATACCTTTTAATTGTTCAAAATCATGTAAAGAGACTTGGCGTCTTTTTTGGTCAGCATAAAATTAAGGAGTTTCACTTCAGAAGGTGATAATAATTTACCCAAAGTGTTTTTAATAAAAACTATAAAATTCTCTCTACATTTTGTCTTTAAACTCAGCCTTCATCAAAATCAGAGCCTTAAAAAGTTTTTGGAGGAAAAAAAAACATCAGAATTTTACAGAAATCAAAAAACGAGATTATTTCATGTGGGCATCCAAAATTTCAAGTCATTATTATAACTGGTTTTTGCCATTACATTAAACTTTAAATATTCCTTTTAAACACTATTCCTAAATTTCGAAAATTCTATAGCTTATTACTTTTTTGTTTAGATAATATATAAGTTATGTGTTAAGTTAAATGTTAAAAACAATGTTAAAAATTTTGAACTCGAGATTTTTACGAATCTCTACGTTTTAGACCTAAATTCAAAAAGAACATTTCTGGAAAACATCAATCTGTCTGTCTGAGACAAAGATAACTCAAAAACATTTTGAACTAGACTGTTTAAATTGGGTACACAATCTTTGCACCATCTGTTGATTTTTATCGAATTGTGAATAAAATTTGTTTAGAAAAAGTCCATCTGCCCGGATTTACAAATGTAAATTAACAGGGTATCAACAAAACGAAAAGAGCTAGTTCAACAATACTCCTAATATAAATTTAATATTTATAAAACCTATCTGCAGATATAACCTATCCTATATCATGCAGTCTTTACACCTATTAAATGTTAAGCCAAATCTAACTACGGATAGACTGTATGTCGATCTGTATTTTCAGAAACATGTAAACGTTATAACTCTAAAACGTAATGGTTTAAACATATTAAATTTGGTATGGGATTTAGTCACTACCAATGCAGCTTTTTTGTCAAATTTTTGTTTCAGTCAGTTAAGAGAAACTAATCTAAAATTCAATTTTTGAATTCTATTAAATACATGCCATTGTTAAAATAGCCAAAAAAAAAAGAAAACACGCCAATTATGACATAATAAATTCAGTAAAAATGCTAAATTCAGGCCAATGGTTAGTATTTCATAACCTCATTCCTCTGGGGTAACACTTCTATTAGAAATTATGTGAGGGGGAGGAGACTACACCCTTTGGGTTTTAAGTGGATTCAAATGCACGCTTATCATTCATGATTTCAATTAAATGTTAATTCCTACACTGTTGGTACATAAGAATGATTTTAAAAAGAAATTCTGAAACAAAGTGAAAACGACTTTAACGCATATCATGAATGATAGAATTATATTTCCGATTGAATACTTTAAAGAAAAATAAAAACTGTAAATATAGGAATACTAAAGTGTAGAATGGATTATTTCTTTTCGAAATTTTAGTTTAAAAATTCTATATTTTATAGCAAGACGAAAGTCATTCCTGTATGTTTAATACTTATTTATGTTTACTTTATACGCTCAAGATTTCTTATAAATATCTCAAATATTTAATAAATTAACCGTTTATACAACTTAAATAGTATTAAATTCAGACACTAAAACATAATTTATTGTTTGTATTGGGTATTTAGTATTAATTTTTGATTGATTAATAAATTCATTTCGAACAAAAATCCAAATAAAAAGGAATAATCTTTTATACTTATAATAAAGCTCAATGTGTGTGTGTGTGTGTGTGTGTGTGTGTGTGTGTGTGTGTGTGTGTGTGTGTGTGTGTGTGTGTGTGTGTGTGTTGGCGCTCTACAGGCCAGAATATTGGATTTACAGCTACCAAATTTGGTACATGTATACCTTGGAGGTCAGGAATGTGCACCTCGGAGCCCTTTTTTCGAAATTTTTATTAGAATTTGAATTAATTAAAATTTAGGCGAAATTTCGACGTTTTTCCGCTATAATTTCCGAAAATATTATCGCACAAACATGATTTTTGCAGCAATTTAAAGATTAAAAAAATTAGCTTTCTAATGATATCAGTGTTTTAATGTATAACTTAACCTTCTATTTTTAACAAATTTTTAAAGAAATATTTTAACCATGTTTTTTTAGCATGTGACTAGGTAAAATAAAAGAAATATAAAATGTGATATTTTCTAAAAAAAATAAATGCAAGGCATGGGATTCTATGATCGTTTGCAATATTTAAATCATTAATTCAATAAATTACTTTATTTATACAGGATATGCATTCAAACTCCGGTCTATTGGCCAATTTGAAAAATATTATTAATAGGCATATATATATTATTTAATACTATTAATTTGACCTAAATGAAGTAAATAATTACATTTTATGTAGCTTGAGTCAAACAATGCATTTATGAATAATGAGTTTTAGATTTCTTCATACTTTGCTCTGTGAGCCATATTTTACAAAATATTTGTATTAATATTTTAACTAAAAGTTGCTACATCAATCACTCTTCTAAATCAATCATTAAAACAGACTGATTTATAAAATTAAAGAATTTTATTAGGAAAACGTGTTTTTTTAGAAGTTTCCGTCCATCATCTTAAAGAAAATATTAATTTCAAGCCAATTAATGTCCGGAATTACTTCAAGGCTAATGAATATGTGATTGAATTGAAAATTTTAGAACGCATTACTCATGGCGAACCAGCTAGTCGCCAAAGGCGGCTAGTTTATAATAAATGATTATTTAAAATTTCAACTACTTTTATTTCTAACTTTGCAAACTTTTTTAAAAAATTATATAAAGTCTTTAATGCTGGTTTTCAACAGATATGAACCTTGTTAAGTATTCAAAAACAATTTTGTATACCTAACAATTTCAATAATTAATTTTCCATTAATAAAACTTTATTTTCAAGCAATATATATATCACACATAACATCTAAAAGAAAAGAATAAGCAAAAATAATTGGCTTACCATCAGCTCCAGCCATTAATTCAGATCCATTAATAAGAAACTCTTTATTTATAAATTTATTCGTTGAAATATAAACTTTACTCTCTGGCTCGAATAATAAAACACTATTTTTTCTAGTTTCTTTTGCTGTCACAACACATACAAGAAAGCAAAACAGTAATGTCGCTGAAAATGCTCTATCCATTTTAATTTATTTACCATAAATTTGTTGATACTTAATAAACACCGAAGACACAAAGGGATTCAAATTCTACGTAGCATTTTGGAAAGACAATAGTGTATAAAATATTGAAAGGCTTAACGTTATCTTCTTTCATTTCTGATACAGTCCCTTATCAGAGAGCGCTTATCAAAAAAAACATACATATGAATAGCTTTTGAGTTTGAAAGATTGTAGGTTTTAATATTAAAAAAATAATGGTAAAAATTTATCGTAATTTGAGTCATTTGTTATTTCAGACAGATTAGAAATATTATTAAGGAGATACAATAAAGTATAAATAGGATCACTTTGGACATAAGAATTTTGATAAAATTTACCGATTAATAACAATAACCAAAATGAGTAAAATCAATAACATTTGTATTAAAACAAAAGTTTAAAAAAAGAAACGCTGACCTCAGAACTAGTCATATATTGAATTTGGGGGAATGTTTCTCCCCAAAACCATCTCGCATATACGCCTTATATTATATTGGAGAGTAACAGTTATGAAATATTAAAATTTGGCTTGAATTTAACCTTTTTACTGAATCTATCGTGTCATCTTTGGCGAGTAAATTGGCGATTAATCCTTGCATGCATCCACAAACAGGGTTTTTGTTTTTGACAAGTTTTTTTCCCAACTAATTGAAACAAAAATTGGACACAATACTGAACTGTAGTCAGAAAATTCTACACCAAATTTTATATCTTTGAGCATTTGCGTTTTTGAACTATCGCCTTTACATATTTCAGACATATAGACTGACAGACAGTCAATTGATTTTGGCTCTGGATATGACAGGTATCTTTGCTATAATAGTTAAAATTGTGTACCGAATTTTATCTATCGAGCTCTTTTCATTTTGTAATTATCTTTTTTACTTATAATTGAACTGCCGTATAGCCGAACTTCTTTTGAATAGATTTCCGGGGCCGCGGTGGCCTGTTGGTAAAGTCTTGACTTCGGAACCGAAGGATTTCAGGTTCGAGACTCGATTCCACCGAAGATCCGTCGTGTGAGGGAGTCTGATGCACGTTAAATCTGTCAAGCCAAACGTCCTCCCACTGGTGTGGCGTGGTGTGGAGAGGGGGTTTCCAGTTCAGGTGTCGTCCTCGTCATCTGACCGTGGTTCAAAATTACGAGGTCCGTCCCAAAATAGCCCTCGTGTTGCTTTGAAACGGGACGTTAAAATAACAAACTAAACTAAACTTTGAATAGATTTCCTTGAAAATTTGACAGAAATCTCCAAATCTGGTGTAAAGATCTTATATCTAACTCAAATCGTTTTTGAGTTATCTTGGTCACAAACAGACTGACGGACATTTTCCAAAAATGTGCTTTTTTTAGATTGTGCAAGTTATTTTATGTGTATATGCTAATTCAATAATATTTCACAACTTCCTAGTTACATTTTTTTCCATATCACAATGTATGACCAACAGGAATGTTAACTCCAATTTTCACTGAAAGATGGCGTTAGAAAGAATCCCACTATGTTTGCTATAAGATATTTTTGTAACTATAGTTTTCGCAGTTTTAATCATGGGAGCTGATTAATTCTAATTATTTTAATGGATATTCAATAAAAGAGAATTCCAGCTCGATGAAATGAAGGAAATAGATTATTAAAATGATTGACATATATTTTTATTTTAATGAATTTTATTATTTTTCGGGGCTTTTATGATTGTCGTAATATTTCATAGTTAACTTTTCAAGCAGAAAAAAAATTCACGGTCATTTAATCCACAAATGCTCACAGGTAGAAAAAAAACTTCTTCATTCTACCGTTTTTCCTGTGCTGAAAGCTCACAGTTAATGGTTAGTTCCTTAATGTCATGGATGCTTTAGCAGAATAGAAAGTATACCACTAAATGCAAGAAAAACTATGGATTATTTATAGCTAGATATTCGTTATTTGTTGCAAATTCTAAAACTTTAAATTCATTTAATTTAATCTCTGTAGCAAAATAAGATGTAAATGATGTGTAAAATATTAATTTTGTCATGTTTTAACTATTTTTATCTGTATTTATTCCATTTATGTCGATATTAAGTGAAAAATTACTTATATTTATTTATTATGATTCTTGTTTGAAAAGAATGTGTGAGTTGAAAATACATTGAAATGTTCTAGAAAATGAAGCAGCCGTAATTTTATTTTTATTAAAAATTACATTTTTCTTTTCAAATGCAGTTTATCTAAAAGAAAACAATAGTTCATATTTTAAGGGCGGCTTTTTTTTTTTTTTTTGTTATTACAATAGCCAAAAGAATAAAGAGTAATTGGTAAGAAATTTTCAGTCCAAATGCAGCTACTCTTTGATAATTTTTAAAAGAAAATGCCTGCGGTAAAGGATTAAATTTCAGCATTTATATTTCAATTTAGAATTAGTGACTAAAAGAGGGATGACTGACCATTTTCGAAAACTGTATCCTTTTGTATCAAATTATTATATCACTTTAAAGACAATGACAAATTTTGATAACATTTTTATTGTTATTAATAGTTTTAAATCGATTGCTTAATAACTAAAGCTAATTTGATTATAAGAGGCGAATTGTAAAATTCCAAATTTCGACGAACTTAGTTTCAATTATTCCTGATATTTTTAAAGCTATTCACAGTCAAGAAATATCGGCTATTTTAGTCAGTCTCAGCATCTTATAAGAAATTTGAATTTATTCCTTGTCTTATAGCAGACAAAGCAGTTATAAAGATTAAATGCGAATACTTTAAAACGCTTCAAATGCAATGAATTCCAAGTAAATTTAATTTTATTATAATTTGCTCAGACGTTTTCAAAAAGAATCCAAAATCAGTTGCAAAACTTTTCATTGAAAACAAAATAGAAATGAGCAGTTATCAAATATATTAAAGAAAATATCAAATCTACATTTTATTAACTCTGAAATTTATGGAATTCTAAATAAGCAAAAAAAGTTGCATTTGCAATAATCAATAAACAACTGAAACAACATTTTATCATTCCATATTTAATAAAAAGTAATTCATATGAATTCTTTCGTTTTTATTAAAAAAGCAGGCTATAATAAATCTGAATTTTTAAATGGCAAACGATTCACTGTTTTCAAACTGGCAGACGATTTCATATCTTCTCATTTAACCACAAGTGAACATATCTGGAGTGATTGTGATTTTCTGGACTTCTCTTGTTATAATGGCCCTTACTTGCCTCTGCAAAAGATTTCGTAGAAGTGTGTCGACAACAGGTGTCAGTATGTCACCCAAGAGACCCAAAAGTAGTTGAGTTAGATTTATATTCAGAAGTTTGATCTCAGATATTCTGGTCACTCGAAAATCGGTTACCGTGCAAGTAGACCCTGGAATCAATCTCTGTTCTATTGTCACTACTACGTTGATTTCTAGAGCGAGCAGATTAACCAGTAAATTGACGACTTGACCCAGAAGTCGGGCCAGGCTGCTGCCGAGATTCCCCAAAAGACCTCCAAGCAAGTCTGGAAAGAAAAGAAAATCCGAGATATATCTAATTAATTAACAATTCAGTCAATTACTTGATGTTTATTTTAGGAGCTTTGTATAGCTATTAAATTATTAATGAGCAAAATTAGTACCATTTGAAACCTTGATAGCTTCTCGGATGGTCAATGACTGTACCTTGAGGACAGTTCAGAAAATCCTTATGACAACTCTAATGGCCTATGACTACGTCTTGCTAACAACGTTAAACATGAAACATTTGAACACCAGAGGTAGTAGTTTCACCGAATCTTTCCTGTATATTCATCTGTAAAGATTTTACCTCTCTCCCCTTCACACACAAAAACGCGGATTTTATGTAAAGCCATATATAACTTTCATAATATTGGCGAATAATATTAATGAAATATAGATCTTTGGTATGAATCAACTACTTTGGTGAGCACTTTCTATAGCGAGAATTTTGGATCACCTAAAGCACCAGCTGATCGGCACTT
>JAPMOQ010022186.1:780264-850832 GCA_026543055.1 Argiope trifasciata
GTGTGTGTGTGTGTGTGTGTGTGTGTGTGTGTGTGTGTGTGTGTGTGAACAAGGTTTTGCAAAAAATATAAAAATATAGAATGCATACTGGAATATTTTTAAATTCAGAAACTTCAAAGGGCTAAAAAAATATTTGCAATTTGGTCAGAAAGGGCAAATTTTTATGATTTTCATTTGAAAGAAGGTTAATTGCGTCACGATATTTTGCAAATTCAGAAAAGCTTCATCGTGCATCAGCAACTTTTCTTCTGCCACCCTTGTAAAGATTGATCCTTAAAATCACTGTCTCCACACGATTGAGCTCATTACAAAACACTTGCCACTCTATTCCCTTATAACCTTACCATAATAAATATTCCAAACGTTAATCTGGAAGAACTATGTCATCAATATCGTGAGTCCCGTTCACCTTCAACATTTTATCAAGTTTTTCAAACTTGTAATGTAAAGAAAATACACAAAAAGATTCATCTCTGCTGTCATAGTCGTTGCTCTGATTGTTCTTCCATTTACGAGCCAGAGCAAACCCACTCCTTAGCAATTTGATAGAGTAGATTACAGAAGTATTTGGAAGGGATTGGTATTTTCCCTTCAACTGAAAAATTGTAGAATCAGCCTTTTAAAAGAATCTAAAAAAATCATTCAGAAAAAGCAACAAGCTGTATTTCCCAATCTTAACATGTCTTTTTCATCTTTGCTCAATTAAGCTTCGCCTATTCCCTTACTAATCACAGCATAATGAATAAATTGCAACATAATATCATCATAATTTTAATATTTGCGGCTTCCCAATTTAACCCGAATATATCTTGTTATCTGAAACATTTATAAAACAAACACACAAAACTTATGATTTGAAGCAGGTATGAATTTTTCGGGGGGAAATTCTACATCTGACGAATTGTTCCATTTTTATCTAAATTCTAGCAGTTTTACCAAATTGTAATATTAAACAAAAATGCAAAAGAATTTTAATTTAAAAGTAATTTTTGAACATAGTTGTATGTTTATTTAAGTAAAATTAAAAGTTTTTAGTTAAGTTTGAATAAGGAAGCTATTCGAAACACTTAATTTGCTTAACAAAAAATACTTGCTCAATAAATTGCAAAATTACAAACCAAAGAGCTAATTAAAGTTTGTGAGCAACTTACGTTGGTTAGAACGAGCAAAAAGGCTATTGTTAAATGGCTTCTCTCTAATGTGAAATCATTCGCAATTTTATTATATAATTCAGGAAGTTAGAAAGGAATAGTACATTTTTCTACAAAAACTTCCAGGTTGTCCCAATTTTTAAAATTCAAATAAGTTAATGAAAACTTAGAAAAATTTTGCAGAGATTGCAAAAATTTAATAATGAAACTCTGAACGGCAAAGTTTTAGAATAAAAATTTTAGCAAACTTTGTTATAATCAATTTTAAAAATAACAAAAAATTAATAATTGAAGCATATACAGGATGATCAAGAAATAACAGGAAGTGCTCGGAGCCTTTTAGTGTGTTAAGTACTGGACGAAATAAAACAAAATTTGGCCACCATACACATTAAAGTATACAGTTTCGATTTATCGCGATAAAAAAATTTGTACCAAAAAACGCCGATATCGGAAATCATGGTACTGCGATTGAAAACTTTATTGCATAATTTGCTTATAATGGTACTTTAAGGCATGACATCGAAGATAAAAAGAAGGGTTTCGAGAATTTATGTCATTCTGCATGAATTCGCCCTTCGATTGCATTGTCAGTAGTGAACGTGCCTTATTAGTCAAATTGTTTTATAAGCGTGACGAAAATGGCAGTGTTGCTCTTCGTGAGTACCGACGGTTAAAACAGTTACTTATGAGACCGATGATCATAACTAAATTACAAAGAATGGTTGAAAGATTGAAACAGGAATTATTGGTGTGTAACCAGGCCTAAGACGAAGTTATCAAGCTGGAACAAGTTGAAAAATTTGCAACCGCCGTTATGGATAAGGCGATATCAGATAAGCAGGGTACCAGCAGTGCACTTTGAATACCACGACAAGCAGTATCCTGTTCCCGACAGGACAAAAGATATTGTGTAAAATTCTGCAATTTTATCCGTGTAAGATAACACTCATTGATTGATGATACTTATCTGAATCTTGCCAATTTTTGATTGTAAGGAGTTTCTGGTTCACTTGAAAGGCTTTGTGTATCAAGGTCCTGTTCCCGACATTCCTATTTTAAAATATTAAATAACGTTACTTCTTAGACGAATAAATGCTGCGAGCCACCATAGAAAACCTCGTGTACTGCATGTAATAATTGAAACATCAAATTGGTGATATTTACTGTTTCTATGCGCAGTTATATATTTTTTTCTCACATCATGCATTTGCAGCGCCAGAATTTCCTCTATCGGCGTTTCCTGGTACTATTTTTTTTCTTGATAAATCAATCAAAACCGCATATTTTAATGTGTATAGTGGTCAAATTTTGTTATATTTCGTCCGATACATAACACGTACAGAGCTCCAAACACCTCCTGTTATTTCTTAATTTCCCTGTAAATTAAATAACAGCATACTAAATATGTGCAAAATAAAAAAAAGCGAAGTATAAGTGGATTTTGCATTAACTAATCACCTTTGCTTGTTCTCTCAGATCATAGAATTTTTAGTATTCAATATTAAACAATTAACAGCATTTTAATAATAATTAAATTTTTATTTAAAATTTCACCTTATTACTTGCTTTTAACAAAAATATATCACATGAAACGGAGAATTGAATCGAATCAGAGTAGTACAAATTTTATGGGTGCAAATTATAAATTGAATATGCAATAAATAAAGGTATTATACACTACGAAAGGGAAAAACCTATTTCAGATTCAATAACCAAAATAAATAATTTATCTTATTTTTTTCATTTGTGTGGAATGTGAAGTTTCTTAAATCTTTTTAATGCATAATTCTTTAACCATTTTAATACATTTGCAGATCAATTAAAATTTTTAACAGCATTGAGAAAATTTTGATTTCTTATATTCTATCATTTTTAAGTATAAAAAGGGCTCATAATGTTTAGAAAAAGTGTAATTCCTTGTCTCATAATTGGAATTGTATATGGAAGGCGATGCATTGAACATTTGAAAATTGTCACCCCAAGCAGTTTATTTTCCTTTGTACATTATCGTTGTATCAACTATAGATATTTCATTCAAACTTCAAACTGCTCAACCGAAAACATTTTGCGTTGAAATAAATCAAGGAGAAATGCAGATTCTTTCCCATTCTTCCAGCCTTTGCTAAGATCTTCTAAACTTCATTGTTTTGCGAATTGGTAGCATTTTTATTACTCTAAACATCCCTGTATATAAATGGTCCTTGATGTTCTCTCATAATTGAAGCATAAATACTTAAAAATGGCTATTTGTTCATGTTTTTACGGCCTCCAGGTTTACTTGACGATTTTCAGATTATTCAAACATTGCCAATTTTCGTTACACATTATGTAACTAGACTGGCTGAAAAAATTCCGACACCAAGAAAAAGTTACTGTGGAATAATGAAATTTGGGCAGTGTATTTGCTTAGTTAACTTGTTTAATTGATTGAATTTTCATGGTCATGGATTAATTTAACCTCAAGAAAAGGGATTAAGTATGTGAAATGCTGTTGCATTAATAGCCGATGTATCCACCAGAATTTCGAATGCTAGCCTACAAACGTGCATGCATACAGGTCACTTTGGAATATGGAATTCCATACTTATAGTACTTGTTCTCTCAATTCTTAGAATGATAGTTCTGGCTGTGGATGTTGCTGGAGTTGTTATCTAATGATATCCCATACATACTCAATTGGAGTAAGATCTGGCGATTTAGCAGGCCAAGATAAAATGTCGATACTCTGGAGATCACGTTGAGTTAAAACAGTGGCACGAGAGCAAGTGTTATCTTGTTGGATAACTCAACCTTGAATGTTGTCCATGAATGGCAGCACTACTGATTGAATTTCAAAACTGACGAACAAATTCACAGCCAGTGTATTTGGGATAACCACAAGAGTGCTCCTGCTGTTATAAGAAATTGCTACCCAGGCCATGGCTCTAGCTGTAGGTCTAGTGTGTCTTAGTCACAGACTGTTTGCTTGCAGGCGTTCCCCTGACCCCCTTCAGACCAACTCACGGCCATCACTGTCACTAAGGCAGTGCCTGGATTTAACAGAAAACACAACAGATCTCCATTCCGTCCTCAAATCAGCTCTGGCTCGACACCACTGGCGTCGCAAATGGCAATGGCTTGGAGTCAATGGAATGCACGCTACTAGAAGTCTGACTCAGAGCTGTCCTTAAGTAAATGATTTCTAACAGTTCGTTGTGTCACTTTGGTACCAATTGCAGCTCGAATTATTTCCGCAGACTCAGTTCAATCCGCCACAGAAGTACGCCAAAAACGGTGGTCTTCCCTCTCAGTAGTTCCACGGACTGCCCGAAAAACGGTCTTCTTGAGACAGTATCATCCCTTGACCATTGCTCCCAACAATCATGCTCAGTGGTTACATTCCAGACAATTCTTTCGTCAATATCGAGAAAAGAAAATCCTCCTTCTTGTAGACCTATTATACGATCTCATTCAAATTCATTGAGCTGTTGATTTCTTCGTCATCTTAACCCCTTTCTTCTCGCTCCCGTGAAAATGATGGGGTGAAATTGCTACCTCTGTTTCTTGCGCCCGTGATATTTTCAGGCTGGCGTATTCAAAAGTAATGCGCCAAAAATATTAAAACAATATATTTCTTATGTCCAGAATCATGGTTATTTCTCAATATATACGCCAGATGGCTGTCCTAGACTATTTGCTATGTTTTTAGAGATAGTTAATTTATTATAAACTAGATGTCAGCAGAAAGGAAACTCGGTACTGGGTATTGTCCTGATTGTGATGTTGGCCTATGCATCTCATGCTTTAAAATTAATCGCACAAGAAAAAATTACTAGTATTTATTTACATTATGTGTAAATTCAATAAAATTATGTTTGAATACTTAAAACACATATTTTTTATTTTGTCTCTTTCTTGGAAAGCCAACATTCAGTCATAATAACTCTGAAATGATGACTTTTCCGATTTTTTTTTTAATTTCAAGCTAAAAATTAACAAAAAAAGTAAAACTGAATGCAAATATTGTACATACACTCAGTTTTGTATAATTTTCTTGAATAAAAAATAGGCACTTTTATGACCATTTTCTTCAAAATTATGCGACCGTTAAGGAGTTTAAGGCATTCATGGCTAACATCAATTCAGTAAGTCAAATTTTAAAGATAAATAACGCTTATGAAATTTACAGCAAAGACAAACCTGAAAGTATATTCTGAGTAGCGCTACTAACGCCACACTTACGCGTGAAGTGCGAAGTTTGAATCGATGTCGTCTTTCAAAAGTATAAACTCGCCAACTAAATTTTATTATCTAAAACAAGTCTTTCTTGGAGTTGTGATTTTTTTTTCCTGCCAGTATATATTGGCGCTATGTCCCGGATTCTTGGCGATAAAACCCAAGAATGCCTAAGAAATCAGTAGCATAAAATGAATGATTATGTAGAAGAATAAAAGAATATTTACCGTCTAGTAATGTGACGACGAAGGTGACCGTCACATCGATGAAGCTGAGCTTGACGAAGATACGCACTAGGTTTCTATCACAGGCGCATCGGAGGGGTGGAGTTATTTTGAAGTTACTCAACCCTGTCACAGTGCCACCTGTCATCTGCAAATTATCCGTATTTTCGTCTGGCAAACTGAAGGTTTCATCTGCTAGCTCAGCGCGTATGTTCTCGAAACACTTGTTGATCACCAATTCCAATTTAGCATTGGGCTGGCAACGACCTGAAATAATAATAATAAACGTTTCAGTTGCTAGATGAACCGCTATTTTCATTCTAAGCTATGAATCGGCAATCATAATTTTAAACTTTGACTAAATTAAGACTAGATTTGATTGATTTGACTAGATTTGATTGATTTGACTAGATAAGGCACCATATTGGCCAAATGTCCTGCAACAACAAATTAACGCTTTTGACCATAAATGAAAATAAAATGTAGCCACGTCTATATTCATCAGTAGATTTGTGGCGATAAAACAGTATTCGAAATTTTTGGAAAGCCTGTTTTTTAAAATATCAGTGCATTTAAATACGGGTCAATTTTAAGTTATTTAATTTAAGATCGTGAAAATATTTTTAAAAAATTCTCTAAAGGCAAAGTGGTAGAAATTAAGCATATATAATTAAGGTTGTTTTTTTATACAAATTATATATAAAGAGAAAGAGAATGTGTGTTTTTAATTTGTAGAAGTTTAAAAAAAGAAAAAAAAACTTTTTTTCCCTCTTTTTATAAAAAAAAAATTAAAAAGAACATTAATTTTTTGTATTGAAAAACTAATTTTCTGCTCTCTTTCAGAGATTTTTGGGAATAAATTTTCACGAAAGTAAAAAATGTGTCTGTTGTGTGATTTAAAATATTTATCCATATTTTGAAAGAAAATGACAAAAACTTTTGTTTTAGTTTACTTGAGAATAGTCATTTTCAAAAGGTTTTGAGTGGAAGTTTTGTAAACTAAAGGTTCACTGCCATCAAAATCGTTTGGTTTTTCTTTCTTTCTTTTTTTGAAATTTTTTTTTTTTGTTAATAATATTTATTTCCTTACTTGGAAATATCGTTTGGAATTTGAAACAGTTATCTTGTTTAATTGAGAATAATATTTACTTTCTTGTAAACAATGAATTCATTGAAATTGTAGGATATATAAAGGAGAAGCATAAATAGTATTTATTCTATTTTTATTATCCTATTCTACAAACAAATATTCATTTTTACGCATTGGATATGCGTATTCTTTTAGGATTGTAAAGCTTGACGCTTTTTCAGAATGGTAATGAAAATATTTATTTTACCTCATGATTCGCTTAATATGTTTAGTGTTCTCACGTTTAATATTAGAAAATGTGATTAAAATATGTGATTTTCTTTTGAAACTGATTAAACATTGAAAATATATTTATATCATAAAATGTTTAATACAGATGAAAAGACAGTTTTCTGAAAAATTAAGATAGTTCAAAATCATTCGTAATCTGATATTTTCGGAAGTTACAGCAAAAAACGTTAAAATTTTATAAATATTTAGTTAAAATTTCAAACGTACAGAATTGGTTCGCCTAAAACTTTCTCGCGTATTCTCTATTAAAACTATTACCTCAGAGAAAGACTTACATTGCATTTACTTACAATAGCTACGAAATATTAACGTCTAGAATTTAGCATCTTTACTGAATCTGTTGCATCTCCTTAAGGGGAGTTATTTGCTGGTTACTTCATAGTTAATACATGTAGTAAAAATATTGCAAGTAATAAGTATTCAAAGTTTTGTCGAAATCGAATGAGAGACAGCAGCGCATAAGAGACATACAAACAAACATTCATTTTTATTTACATAGATAAATGCTCTAAATTTAGTAAGGTAATTTTGTCTTTTAATATTTGAGATATTGCGTCTTACCCACATACAATTATTGTATTCAATGCGCTTGTGGAACTCATGCTGTTATCAAATATGTTTCCGATTGGAAAATAATCATTAAATTTCTTAATATATGTGAAAATATACTTACCAACAACTGTTCCAACATAGCTGGAGCTCAAGAGATATAAAAAAGCAAAAGCCCAATTCTTTGTGTCCATCCTACAAGAAAGAAATCATCCTTTTCAGTATCTTTTTTACTGTCTTTTCTAGGCGTAACTCTTTTATAAGTAAGAATACTTGGGGGAAAAAAAAATTAGAAAGAAACTTAACGTTTTTGTCCATTCTTGATGAAATTTGTTGCGCATGCTCTTCTAAGGAACACATGAAGAACACTAAGTGTACTTTTTAAAGTCCAGAAATTAATTAAACTCTAAATTTTAAAAAAATTAAGAAAGATTTTGCTAATTTTTTTTCAACTATATCGTTGGAAATATAATCTCAAAAGAATTATATCCGTACGATGTCTTTTGAATTATATTAATTTTATTTTCGTAAAATTACTTCTCTAATTTTTAATTTAATGTACTAAGCAATGAGTGACAATATTTTATTGTAATAAAGAAGTCTTAACTAATTTTATTGTTTCACCAAAGCATTCAATCCGTTTTTACCAGTATTAAAACTGAGATTAAAAATTTTATTTATTTGAGCATTATAGCTACAAAGTAAAAATATAATTAATTTTAATTTCATAATATATACTTTTTAATTTAAATTTAGAATCATTTTTATCTGGATATTCCATAAAAGTTAAATTTTTAAATTTCGACAAATAAACAGTAAAGTTTAATAATGCATTTCATATTATTCTGTATTAACAATTCAGTAACTTGTAGATCAATATTTTGAACAAATTGATACTCATATTATAATAAACTAAAATACTGAAATATAAAATAGCAAAATAGGCCAATACACATTTTTATCATTAACGTTTGTCTATCATTTACTACAAGATTTTATAATTGTATTTTCGTGATTGTAAATATTATCCCCTTTTTACTTTCTCATATGAAATATATGAATATATATGAAATATACAAAAAAAAGTACAGCAATTATCAAAGAATTCAAACTCGAGAATGGACGAATAATTTGCTTCATATCTACTTGAATCCGAAAAACACATTTATGGAATTATATTTGCCTACGTGCACGAAAACACAAAGAATAAGCAGACGAATATAATTTGATATTCAGATTTAACACATCTGTAGATTAATTTCCAAAAACTGAGCGATATCTATTTAGAGGAAGCCTGTTTGTTCGAATACCGGAATATAAGTTAATGTAATAACTACAAAATTATGAGATCGAGGTAAACTTAGTACACTGATTTCACATCTATACAATAGAAATGTATTTTTCTATGTATATAAAAGCGCAGATTCAAGAACGTAACACCTTAGATAAATGAAATTTGTTGTATAAACTTGTTGTGTAAATTTGTTGCACATTTGTAATACCAAATCAAATTTTAGTTTAAATCGGTTTGAAAAAAGACGTATAAATTAATATTCGATTTCCGATCCTTTGCCTGGGAATGTCAAAAATCACTCTATAGACTCTACAAAAATGATAATTTTATGCCATAGATCAATATTTCATAATTATTGGTATCCTAAGTCTTGCTGGATGATATTAGTACAACCTTTCCCATCTAAGCGATTTTCATCATTCTTTATTTAGTTCTTTTTAAAGTGTAAAAGAGTCGTAATGCTAAATATTAAAAATTAAAATACAATAAAAGATGGAAATAAATTTTTATAATGCAATTTTATTAGCTAAAAATAGAAGGTGTTTTTTAAACAAAAATGTGATATTCAGTGTAAATTAGTAATAACTAAAGCCCTTGATAATTGGACAATGAATATATTCTGTCGCAATGATTAATACAAGATAGAAAATTTCTGAATATACAGTAGGAGTTTAAAACATTTCATAAATATGATTAATAATATTCCAAATTATATAGTTTTTTTTTCATTTCTACGCTTTTATTATTTTATTTTGACCTCTAGATTTTTAATAGGAAAAATAACGCTTTATTTCTGCATAAGGTCATGGTTCCTTTGCATTATGTGGTAGAACAATAATTTTAAAAATGTAGTTCTTTAAGCATGAATCTAGAGTTTTTAATGAATATGTCGTGGGATCTTGTGGAATTATTTTGGAGCGGCATGTTGAATAATCATGGGCATTCTGGGAATTTTCAGTTATTTGAATGTGCTTTGGAAGCGTATTTTCCAACGATTGAAACCAAGATTAGAATTATAATACAGATTTCATGCTGATTTACAGTTCCGATGCTTAAATCTGTGTGCAAAAATTGTGTGTAGAGCTCTTCTTTTTGTTCTTATCATTTTCACTTGTTCTTGGACGACTAGGCAAGCGGATTTCCTCTGAATGGATTTCGTTCAAAAAATTTTCAAAATTCTGTGTCTTGTGTATCAAATGAATATTTGGAAGTGGTTTTGAGGTATCTTATTCGTCAACACATGGAAATAGTTTCAAAACTACGTTTTTCGGGCTCGAGGAATTCTAAAATGCAGAGATTCGTCCAAATCTCGAGTTTGAAATTTTTAACGATTATAATATCTTCTTTTTGTATACGCTTCATATAAGAGGAAATTAAAAGCAAGGCTTATATATATATATATATATATATATATATATATATATAAACACCAACTATAATAGAACATGATTAATTCGCATACAGTAACAATTTGAGCTTTTCGCTGGTTCTTTAAATTTCATATTCCACTTAATATTTCAACTTTAGTAATAGGAACCAAATATACAAATGGTTATAAAAGCATAATTTGATTTTTTTTAAATTATTTTCATCAAGAATTAAATACATCCATTATAAATACATTATGAATGCTTATTATTGAATATATTTTCTTTAAATACGTGCATACTTTATTTCCTAAGTGATATTTGGCGAAAACATTTTAAATTCTTTAATTCATTGAAGAAATTTACTGCTAAATAATGCATTCAATAAAGAACAAAAAAAATCAAATATATTTTGAGTATGTTAGAGTGATATCTTATTTCGTAGTCTTTTTGCATAAATGTAATATTTAAAGGGCTGCATATTATTTATTTACTGGATTACTTATCTATTGAAATTATCATTTTTAAAGTTATTATTTTTAACTACAACTATCACTGTATTTGTTAAAATTAATATTTATTTATTAATGATGTAACAAAATTAAGATTTTCATCTCCTGATTAATGATGTAACATATACTGTTGAATATCAAAATTAAGATTTTTATCCATTTTTATGGTTTTTCACCATCCATTTTCAGATCCACTTTTATATAGTTGAATTCGAATTCTAGTTGCTTAAATTCATTGTTCGAATTCTAGTTGTTTAAATTCATTTTTCGAATTCTAGTTGTTTAAATTCATTTTTCGAATTCTAGTTGTTCGAATACATTGAATTTTTATAGTGATAAAAATTCTAAGATAATAACATAAAAATGCATTATAATCTGAGTTTTGTTTGCAATCATTTGGCCATTTTGACGACTACAGTTCGAGGAAACTAAATAAATAAATAATAATAAAGTTTAACACTCCAGGGATATTTAATGCTTTTGCCTTTAATATTAATCACAGTAAAAATAATTTGATGAATTAAGATGTTAAACTGCAACTGCTTCCCTAAACAAGATAATCATATTCTACCCATATTTATGCATTCTATACATATACTATACATTCAAATTCAAGATTTTGACTAATCTCCATGTTTAAGACCTCCGAGAGTTCGAAAAACACATTTTTTGTAAAATGCTCGCTAGTCTTATGTAGATGTAGATGATAGTCATAGTACAAAATCTGTGTAGACACATGGAAAGAAATTTTTTAGCGAATTCTAAAGATTATTAAGGTATCCGACTACGTTCGAAGGAAAGTTTTGAAAAAGTGGATTTTTTTAAAACTATTTAAAACTATGGATTTTAGATGGGTTGTCAATTATAATAAAAAATACTATAAATACAACACATTCATTTGAAAATATAACATATTTGGAGAAACAGGAAATTTAGCAGTAAATTTTAATGAAATTGGACCAAAACGGTTAACACTCAATGCAAAATGGTAATGCTGCGATTCTATGTTTCTTTGTACACAAGTTATAGAATATAATGATGAATGGAATTAACCAAAATCTAAGAAACATTTTGAGATGCAAAGTATTTATGGGTAGAAATATACATATATATGCATTTTTTAATAAATTCACAACTTAATTTTTCTAAAACCTTCTATAAATGATAAAGTATTTCACTAACAATAAAACTTTTATTTCATTTCATTGGTCATATTATTTAAAACATACGCTAAAATTTTTATGTAAATATCTCTACTAGTTTTTGATATATCATGTTAACGGTGGAGAATTTTTATGAAGATTAAAGTTTTGAGAAAATTGTATTTAAAGACAAATTTTATCAGAAAAACATGTGAACCTGGATGGTTGGTAAGGCCTTCATTTTCCTAAAAAAATTAAATTGTTTTGGAAATAGAAAAGTCTAAACTAGAAAAAATAACAGAAAAAAAACATTCGCTCATGTGTTTGATAATCAATGTTTTTAAAGTAGTCGGATGCCTTAACATAGTTCATGCAGCGAATAAATATATAAGCTAGAATTACTCTATTCATGTATGTTATGATTCGGTATGCAAGGTCTGTGGAATACACAGTATCTAACTGCTTCCCGAATTTAAAATAATCAAGCTCAAACACATATTGCTTAAAACTCATGATAGCTTTAATTTTAAATTTAATAACTGCAATTCTCATGCAATACGTATTTCCTATAATGTGTAGATGATACGAAATCTGTTAAGATATAATTGAAAAGATGTCTATCAACCACTTGAATTTTTTATTTGAACTTCATTTTTGAAATAAATCATTGTATTTTTTTTCAACTTGTAAATTAAAGCTTATTGATTCTAATACATTACAATTCGATATACATATAATATTCTCTAGAATTTTAAAATTCCATGAAGTATTTAATTTAAAGCTATGATGTTTAAAACCTCAAATAACGTGTGTTTAAAAGTAAATGAAATTACTGAAAGGAATTGATACTTACCTAGTTTTAAAACGGATCCCGAGCGACTGAAAAGTTTTGGATAGCCGGTCGGAATTTGATGGTTACATTTCGCTGAGACAAACTGAATTTGTATCATAATAGCCCAGGACAATGAAATAGGAATGTCGAAATGAATTGCTGATTGGTGGGATTCTCATTTCTCGTTGTTGAAATCATTCTCCTTATTATAACGTGTTCAGTATTATTTCACATTGTATAATGCCTAAAGCGTAAATTAACTATCGCATGAATGCAATAGCTATTAATCTGATATTTCAAATAATTCATTTGTTGTAGACTTAAGCATTTATATTGTAAAAAGCTGATGCATTGTTTGCCATACTATAAATCTTATAAAGTAACCGACTACGTTCGAAGGAAAAATTTTGATTTTTTAAAAACTAATTTTGATGTTTAGATGCATTATCAATTACAAACACTATAAATACAAAAACATTATTGGAGAATACAATATATTTTAAGAAATAGGAAAATTTGTAGTAAATTTTAGTCAAATTTAACCAAAACGGTTAACATTCTACACAAAATTGTAATGCAGCAATCCTATTTTTCTTTGTACACAAGTTATAGAATATAATGATGAATGAAATGAATCAAAATCTAATAAACATTTTGAGATGCAAAGAAGTGACGGGTAAAAATATGCGCATGTATGCATTTTTTCCATAAATTCGCTACTTAATTTTTCTAAAAACACCTATGACAGAAAAAGTATTTCACCAACAATAAAATTTTTAGTTCATTTCATTGCCTATATTATTTAAAATATACGCTGAAATTTTTATGTAAATATCTCTATTAATTTTTGGGATATAATGTTAATGGTGGATAATTTTTATGAAAATTAAAATTGAAGTTAAAGATAAATTTTTGCTGAAAAATAAATTGTGCTTAAAATTCCTCTGGATAATAGGTTAGACCTTCCTTTACTAAGAAAAAACAATCTGTTTTTGAAAGAAAAAAGTCTGAATGACAAAAAATAACACTTTTTTTTTAAAAAAAATCGCCAATGTGGTTGAATACCAGAATTTAACGTAGTCGGATACCTATTAATGAACATTTTTGTGCCTTCATTGCAAGTTTATTGTTATTATGGTACTTGTAATGGGCAAGATCACTAACGAAGTCAGTAATTTTAAACTAAGCATGCGTCTCTTATTTTTTTTAGAGTACCAATTATAGCCAAGAGTACATCTTAGTTACCCACGCATCACATTCGCTTGCACAACCCCTTCCTACAGGAGCGCACATTCATACATCTTACAAATAGAACATATGAAGAATAACCAAGTCCGAACCGGGGCTCGAACCCAGGAAGCCCGGATCATGGGAAGATGGGCTACCTATATGACAGGACGCCAACCCATCACAACCTGTCCATTATAATCATGTTTCAAGAACTAATTTCTAAACGGTAAAAAAATTAAAATATACTTCCAATGGAAATAACTTAAATGGCATAAAGAATTATATTTTATATTGTATGAATCAGCAAATCCACTGATGAAAAATTATAATATCCACTTTTTTTTAGCAATATACTGGTCCTATTAGTTATATTTAGTAAAACATTCTTGACTATTAACAGCTTAAAAGAACCGGCGTGCATGGTCCTCCTAAGACTTTCACATACTCTCTGATAACTTTGCCATGTCCGAGAACGTCTTTCTTGGTACTGGCGTACAATATTTATGAAAGATTAGCTTTTGGCATGAATTTGATATTTTTACTGAATCTATGGTGTCATTCTAACCGAGTATTTTCGCGATTAATCTCTGAAAAGCCGCTAATGTTATGCGAAAATTTATTTGTAAATTAGACACGCTTTTCCTCGACAAATTGAAACAAAGATATAACACAAAACTGCACTTGTAATCAGAAAATCCCATACCTAATTTGATATATTTAAGTCATTATATTTCTTAATTATCGTATTTACTTGTTTCTGAAGATTTACCGATGGTCAGTCAAACCGTTATTGGTTTTGGCTCAATTTCTATACATTACAGATGTTAAGTCTGTGCATTGAATCTATCTAGTAGTCTTCTTTTTATCATTATAGTGATAGCATATACGGACAGAGGGACCTTCTCTGAGCTGAATTTTCTCAAAATTTTATAGAATTATTAAAATTTGGTACAAAAACTGTATACCAACTTTCAATTGTCTAGTTTAAAGCATTTTTAAGTTATCATTGCCACAGACAGAAAATGTGTCCACCTTTTTAATCTCACTAAAGAAGATGAAGTATTTGCTGTTCACATAATTATTAACTGTGATCCGATGCGACATTTTTTAAATTTTATGTTCAAGAGAAATAATTAGAAAAAAATATAAGTTGTATGCTCTATAACTCCTCTTGCTAAACGATCTGTTAACATGTTTTGCACATCTGAAATGACCAAACTGCCCGCAAGAAGGATATTCTTCATTTTAGTTTGGTCATTGTGCGGACTATGGAAATTATAGGTACAGTGGCGGTTTTATCACAAGCGGTGGAGACGGTTACCTTGTGCCCTGACATCTACAGGGGACCTCAAAACCTATTTCGACGAATATCATATGGCTAAGCTGACATAAATTTTTTTATGTCCACGATATAACCCTTAGGCATGATTCACAGAATTTTATCCTTTTACTTTTTTCTATAAAAAGTAAATGCATAAAAAGAACCAAATGTAAATAATTTCGAAAGTCATGATATTCTGAAACTTTCAAAATGTATATAAATGACAAAAAAAATATTCTTTGATCAATAATCTATAGTTAAAACGACAAAGGAAAAAAAAAATTAACAGCCGTGTAGGCTCAACCACCAATTTGATTTCGCCAATTTCTATTTCCCAGGAAGCTCATGATATCTAAATAAATTACCAATAATCTCCTGGTCGCTCTATAGATCCGTTTTGAGAGTTATGGCAAAATAAAACTATAACGTAGCCTTCGCCCTTAGCAACGAGATAGATTGTGCCAGTTTAATTTGTGAATAAATTTCATTTCTTTGCACGCATTGATACCTAGTCAGTACACTCAAGTTCTACGTTGTGCAAGGACGCTTTAAAACATTATTACATATGTCTTATTAAAATTCAGTAATGAAAGATAGTTAAAATGTTTAAATAATTACCTTACTACTAAATTAATACTTTTAATATGAAACGCGAATCGCTGATCGTTGAAGATGGTTAGCACATTTTAAACTAAAAGCATAAAAAGAAAAATGTATCAGCCTGTTGTCCAATGAATAAAAATAATTCTGAATAGTAATTATTTATATCCATCGTCGAATTCTGATAGTTCTTTTCTGCTTGTGTGGAGTTCCCATTTATTTCCCTCTCAAATGTATCGTCGTCATTGAAGGCAAGTAGTACTTTCATTTTTAATATAGTCAAACCAGTTAAATTAAAGATAATAATATAACTACATTTTTTTCTAAATTAATGGAAACATTCTAAATTCAGTAAGTTATAAATAGCTAAATAAATTAAATGTTCAAATTAAAAGGATTTGATTTTTTTTTTTTGTTGTTGTTGTTGATGCTGCTTAGTTTTCTTCAAATTAATATCTGAGAACCGAATCTGTAATGAAAATTGAGAGAATAATGTGGCAATAAGTCACATAAGAACTTCCATACCGGAGTGTACACTTTTATCCCTATGTGGGCGGTTGAAGTTTTCAGGGGAGCGGTAAAAGACCAAGAGAAAATTAGGGGGCGTTGATATGGCCCGGAGGGGCGTGGAGAGAATAACCAAATACAGTCTAAAAAAGACTTCGAAATTCGCTGTCTTTAAATTTTTATCAAAATACTATTTAATATAATTAAGTATTATATTCTCTGAAACTGCCAGTTTATTTATTTAGAAAGATATAGTTTATTATGAATTACTTCGTATCATCAAAACCCCTGTCTGTCTTTTTTGACAGGTTAGCTAAAACTTTTTTTAATAAAGAAGAAATTCAGTCGCGTTTCATTTCCAACACTATTCTATCTATTAGTAATTTTTTTATTTAATTCTTGTTTTCACCATGCATTATGTACGCTCTTATTTCTCTGAAGAGTGGGAGGGAGGCGGTATTGAAATATTCACTAGAAAAGGGAGCACCAGTTCAAAAACTGTTGGGAACCTATGTCTAGAGGTTATGTTAAGCGGCTTCAGACCCAATGGTCCCAAGATCGAACCTCAAAAATGCACACCAATGTAGCGAATAATACGAAAAGAAAGAATTATAATTGCCTAAAAAAATTAACTTGAGACTATTGCGAATCTCAATAATTCAGATTTCACAAAACACAGTTTGAGAATTATATGTTTATAAATTTGTAACCACAATACTTAATAACATTTTGAACTATGTAGAAAAATTAAAATTTTGTTTGAATGCATCAGGTAGCCTAAAAAAAATTTTTACAATGCATCATGTAGCTATTTAGTTACACAGATTTTATTTCCATTTATAAGTTTTATATGAATATCCCAAAAAGCAGTAATAAGTGTTTAATAATTTAAATCCGTTTTTAAATCCAGATTTCCAAACTTTCATAGCTAAACATTTGCAGAAAACTCAGATTTTCAAGAAAAGTGGAACTAAGATTTAAACTGGAAACTTAGTAAAATACTAAGACTGCTTCTGTATGAATAATTTTACAAATAAAATTGCAATCAGCATATTTTATTTTCATTGTAAAAAATATATATATTGTTAAAAAGTGATTTTTATTTTTATAGCAGAATTATTAAAATGTGATTCATGTCACTGAGATCGTGTTTAATTCATAATTTAGCCAATAACATTTAATCGTTTAGTTAAAATTTAACCAGAAAAATTGAAATAAAAAATTTAAAATTTATATACAGTTATTCAAAACATATGTATTTTTTCATTTAAAATATTTTAAATTTATGCATTTTAGAATTAATTGTGAAGCATATGTTTAAAAAATTTGCTGTTTTTTTATATCTATGTAAATAAAAATGAATGTGTGTCTTATGTTTCTTATGCCTTACTAAACCGTTCATCAGATTTCGATAAAACTTAGTGAGCTTACTGCTTACATCAACAGGATGGTTATAGGCAGAGTACAATTATTTAAAATTTTTAAAAAAATTTAAAGAAATCTCATCTTAATCGCTTCTATTTACCAATGAATAATCTCCAAATAACTCGCCGAGGAGACACAATACATTCAGTAGAAATGCTAAATTGAAGTTACAGATTAATGTTGTATTGCTATTACACGCAAAGGCAGTGCAAGTCTTCTCAGAGGTAACAACTTTATTACAGATTATGCAAGAAAATTTTGTGGAGACCAATCCTGGGGTTTTTTAATTTTAATTAAATTTTTGCGTTTTCCGCAGTACCTTCCAAAAATATTATATTAAAAATAATTTTGTACCATCTTAACTTTCAAAAAAATAACTTTTTAATTGTATTAAAGATTTTATGGCATAAATATATTTTAATCGATTTTAAAAGAAAATATTTTAATTACATTTTCTATAACCAAACTTGAGAATTCTGAACGAATATTAAACGAATCGCGAGATACAATAAATAGTTTCTTTCATTACCATTCTTAAAGAACACCACGCTTTACAATTCTAAAAGAATACCCAAATCTAATACATAAAAAATGAATATTTGTTTGCTCATATTTTATATATTGTCGTACTGTTCATCATATTTCGTTAAAATATTATCTAATTATTGATTGATTGCATTTAATATTATTTTTTTCGGCGGCGGCAACGCGCTTGGCTTTTGGCGACCAGCTGGTTCGCCATGAGTAATGCGTTCTAAAATTTTCAATTAAATCACATATTTATTAGCCTTGAAGTAATTCCGGGTATTGATTGGCCTGAAATTAATATTTTCTTTAAGATGACGGATGGAAAGTTCTAAAAGAACACGTTTTCCTAATAATATTCTTTAATTTTATAAATCAGTCAGTTTTAATTATTGATTTAAAAGACTGATTAATGTAGCAACTTTTATTTAAAATATTAATAAAAATATTTTGTAAAATAAATCACAGAGCAAAGTATAACGAAATCTTTAAAAAAAATTATTGAATAAATGATTTAGATGTTGCAAACGATTATAGAAACCTTGGCCTTGCATTTATTTTTTAAAAACTATCACATTTTATAATGGAAAAAAAATATTGAATTAATGATACAGATATTGCAAACGATTGTAGAAATATGCCATTAAGTCCAGGTTTCAATGCATATCTTGTCTAAATTCATTCAGGTTTACCACAAATAAAGAAGATTTGTTGAATTAATTATTTATATATTGCAAACGATTATAGAAACCTTTGTCTGGCATTTATTTTTTTTTTAAATATATCAATTTTATATTTATTTTATTTTATTCAATCACGTGCTAAAAGTTGCATTTCCTCAGATTTAATTTGCGATGATAGTTTTTTTTTTTTAATATGAATTTCCGTCACTGTTTTATTTTATTTTATCCAGTCACGTGCTAAAAAAAATATTTTTAAAATATTTCTTTAAAAATTCGTTAAAAATAGAAGCTTAAGTTATACATTAAAACACTGATATCATTAGAAAGCTAATTTTTTTTATCTTTAAATTGATATAAAAATCATGTTTGTGCAATAATATTTTCAGAAGCTATAGCGGGAAAGCGTCGAAATTTCGCTTAAATTTTAATTCAAATTCTAATTAAAAATTCAAAAAAAAGGCTCCATTCCCGATCTCCAAGGTATACATGTACCAAAATTGGTAGCTGTAGGTCCAACGGTATGGTTTGTAGAACGCCAACACACACACACACACATTGAGCTTTATTATAAGTATAGAAGATAAATTTGCTTTTTCATTTAATCCTTTCAAATTTTTATTATTCCAAAAACAAATAACCAAATTCATAAAATATATGAGTAAATATAACTAAAAATTAATTAATTAACAAAATGTAATTTTTTTAGGATGTGGATATTCTTTTGGATGATTAACTAATCCTAAAGAATTCAATTTCCAGAACTATCATAGGACTTCAAACAGTATTAATAAATAAAATGGAAAAAATGTTTTTATTATTGTATACTATAAAATACATTACTTTGTATTCATTTGGATAAAAATGGCATTCATTATATTAATAATCAAGTGTGTGTTTCAGTATGGAAGTAAGTATGGTATACCATATATCAGAGGAAATAGGCATATAGTAATCAAAAACATAAATAGGGACGTATGAGTATTGTTATTAATTTATCATTATATCCAATTTAAGAAGTCATATAAAACCTATTTGAAAATGTATTTGTACTCATCATCAGATGACAGACACATCTGCACATTTTCTAAACTCCACTACCAAGAGGATATTTCAACACTACTAAGTGGATTTTTGAACAAGTCTTCCATTATGAAAATAAAGACTCTGCAATCAAGCAAAATTAATGTCCATGTATGTTAATTGATCATTTTCATTTACAAGTGTTTGCTTTCCTATAAAAATTATTATTATAAAAATGTTCAATTAAACATAGCACAGAAAAAATATACACAATTCAATACAAATTTATTTTTAACAACTCTTTTACAATATTTTACAAGTATTTTTTATGCTTTTCTCCTCGTTTATATTATTTTTATTATATTTTGTCTGGTATAACCTAAATATAAAGTAGCAAAATATAAAAGTAGTCAAATAATTTTTAAAACATGCTTATCAATAATAACATATCTAAATAAACATTTGTATAAATAAATTGTCACAAACATAAAATAGTACATAATAAATATTTCAATAATAATATGGAAAGTTTTTCTATAGCAACTCAATAATTTATATAGCTTAAGAGTATAAAATATTCAAGGATACATATAGTGTTTAAATCATCTGAATAAATATTATAAAAACCAGTACAAATATCTGCTTCCTGAAACAAGTTATTAAAAAGAATAATGAGTATTTTCAGTTCAGGATTCATATCTTATGCTCATTTCTAAAAACAGTCAATGTTTTAAAGACTTAGACTCAATGAAAGTAAGGAATACAAAAGTAAAGCAGAGTTAAATTACAGACTTGGAGCATTCATTTTGAAATTAATTTTAAAAAATAATAATACCAAATTACATATTAGATTCCAAAAATATAATTGTATTGAAACTAATGCCGAAATATGGATAAATTAAGCAAATGGTCAAGATTAATTTTAGAATTAATCTATGAATTATGTTCACCTTTGATTAAAAGATGTTAATTATAAAAGTTCAGAAATATTTTTATTAAAGCATTCATTACTTTCAGATTTTAAAGACATTTATTCAAAAGTAATACTATAAAAAGATTCCATACAACCTCAAACTGCATTTCAGTAACAAAAATATCCATCTTCCATTCATTTTAAAATTGATTCAGAAAAGCAATAATATGTTGTAGTTTTTAATATTATGCTGGGAGGGGTCCAACATAATAGTTAAAAAATATTCAATAAAAAAGGTTAAAACTAAAATCCAGAAATTATTATAGAATGTTATGAAAATAATCAACAAGCACAATTCAATTCCATTACACAAAAATATCTATGCAAGTCATCAATAAATTATGTAATTATAAGAAATATGAAATTTTTTATTACATCTTGAAACATATATATATTAGCAAAAAATTTAATTTATATCTTTACATCAATATATATATATTGGCATATAAAGTATATTGTTCAACTTCAATATCCGTAACAAATCATAAAGAAACGAATAAAATAAAATCTAAAGCAATAAGGCATACAAATATGCTTCATTTAAAAAATGGTCTCGCAAATCTACAAAAATCTTCCTGCATTGTGTAACATAAAATTTGTCATTAAATAATGAATAACATGGCAGGCATATTGAAATTTCTTTGGCAGTGTAATGGAATCTATTTTAAAACAAAATTATATTAATTTCATTTGAAAAATTAGTTATTCACAATATGATCAATAAAAATATATGTATAACTTTACAAAATTCTATTATACTGTCAAATAATATATTATCAATAGAAATAAAGTATATATACAAATATATATCACATCATATGCAATGACTAATACAATGGATAATAAATATATATATTATAGTAAAAAAATATATTTATGTAACTAAATTACATGCAAACAGTTGGTAGTATCACAGTTTTCTGAGTCATTTGAACTTCATAAAATCCAGAAATCTCACACCTTGCCATTAAATCACTAGCCCAACTATTGACAGTGCTTTCTGTTTCTCTGAAAAATTTTTGTGGAACACTGAATGAATATAATTCGCATTCAGTTTTACTAATTGTAATCACCTGCTGGATATTTAGGGGTACCATTGATAAGCAAGCAAATTCTGCATCTGGAGTCTGAGATGCATACCAGTAAAGTACTGGATAGCCGAGGAGAAATCCAAACAAAGTTGTTAGATTGACATTTAACTGAGTATTTGATGCATCTAATGCATTATCAATGAATTTGAAATGCTGTCCAGTCAAGGAAAATTTGTAAATATCTTTCAAAAGTAACCGAACAAATTTTAGCACTGGTGCAATGGGCGCAAACTTTTCATCAGGGCGGAGAAGTACAGGAGAAGAGTTTGATTTGGACACATCAACGATTTCAATGTCTTCTAAACGGAAGTTATCAAGATAGCTTTGAAGAAGAATTATATTTGTAATAAAAATTGTGTCACCAATCGAAAATACATTCAAGCAGGATTTCGTGAGCCCAAGAGAATGAATTTCTTTCAAATAATTATGAATTTCAGAAATGTCAGCAGTGAAAAGGTCCCATAAGTAACAAGGTTTTACTTTTTTGTCAACTGCTTGTAAATAGACTAGTATCTTGGAAAGATGCTTACGTGCAACTCTTTTATTTTTAAATGCCATGACATAGATGACAGCCAAGACCGTTCAAATAATAATAAAAATACACACAAAAAGACATGTCAAAAAATTAATTTCAAAATTTAACATCAACTACCCCTTTTCAATTTTTGCCGAAAGCGTCTATAGCAACTAGAAACCAAAAGCAAAAGCAACGTGAATGAAATTGGAGTTGAGCTGTAAGTTTCAAAACTAACGGATGGGAATTAAGTTATTATTATTATTATTTCTTCTTTTAAAGGAGTGAAAAAGTATTTTCTCATATTCAACTGATAAGGATGATATTTGTTTAACAAAAAAACAATCAAAGGATTCGAATCAAAAAAAGTATAATTTTAATCGCATTGCTTTCATGACGTCATTAGCAGCAACTCAATGACGCAGCGACAAAGGCAAAACGAAAGTTATCATGCATTCAGGATAGAGAAAGTATTTTTCATCTCTTTATTTCCTTCATCTTTTGATTTTTAAAATTTAAACATAATTTCAAAATGTTATCTGCGAGACAATTATATAGAGATTACCTGTCCTCTCTGATTGATAGATCTTATCCATCGGAGGTTGCTGTTTTGAATGTGTTTATTACCTCCCTCCTGTTATCCTCCATTTAATCACTGTGTTTTTAATGAGTAAATGCAAAAAAACTACGTAATTTTTTTTATATTACATTTTTTCAATCAATTATAATTCAAAAATATCTATCAATAGAATTCGCAGTTCATTTCTACTTTCAGCATTGTTTAAAATAAAATTTTAATTGAAATAAGATTCTAATGAAATTATCATGCTCCATTATTATGGCAATTAAAATCAGAGTAAAATTTCGTTCTTGAGATAAAGATCAATTACTTCGGTTATCAATTTTTTGGCAATCAAAAACAGATCCATTCCACAACACTATCAAAACAAGATATTATTCGATGACCAAGATTTTGATTATTTCTTGGAATGTTGTGCCTTCGTAATATCGAGCTTTCTGCGTTATTAGGAAACGAAACGAAATAGTATAGTTAACGGAGCGCCTAGACCCTGGTATAGGAGCTTGATCTCTGGTAAATGATGAAGATAGAATGAATTTTGTTTTCATTAGCTGGCGTGATCGTCTGCGATGAAGATCCAAGTCCTTCTTTTAGGTAGTACCAACAAATGAAGGAGGAGAGTTTTTTGTGCTATTAAGAAAATGGTTGACTCATTTTACTCTAGCCACCTTTGGCGACCAGCCGGTTTGCAAACCTTAATAATCTATAAAATGGTCATTTAAATACTTTATATAAAGTCATTGCCAATTAAATACTTTATGTGACTTTTCATTGTCAACTAAATACTTTTTGTAACTTTTATTTTAATAACTACGTCATCAAAATATTTTTAAGGATCAAATTTTGATACTCATATAATTCACTCATGCAGTTATAAAGGCCTTAAGCCCGTTATGTATGTCTCTCCAATTATCTGTCTGCTGCCGCAAAACTTTATTATTAAATTAAAGTGGAGTAAAACCCAGAGTTCTAAACAGCAATGACCAATGGATAATATCTACCAATCAGAAATGACAAATAATCTCTATATAATTGCCTTGCAGTTAACATTTGAAATTATTGATTGATTATGCTGTAATTAATATAAAAGCATTTTTTACCGAAACTATTCATCTTTTTTTTAATGTCAATATTTTTAACAGGATCTACACTACAGAATCATTTTCATAATTTATATAATATCTAAAGTATTATTCAACAAAAGTTTCTCAGATTCCCCTCTTTTATTGAATAACTAACCGCCTTTGACGAACAGCTGGTTCATCAATTTTACTGCTATTTCAAATAACGAGTTAAATTCTTTTTGTAACGTCATTGTCAATTAAATGCTTTATGTGACTTGTCATTGTCAATTAAATACTTTATCCAACTTGTCTTTTATTAGCTACTTCATCAAAATATTTTTAAGATTCAACTTTTAATAGTTATATAATTCACTCTTGCAATTATAAAGACCTTAAGCTCGTAACGTGCTATATGCCTTTTTAATTTCCTATCAACTCTCAACATTTTAACTTTAATTTCAAAAGGAGATGATTAAACTGCAAATTGATTTTAAAATATTTTTAACGAAGCCAAGCATTTTTTAAATATAAAAGATATATATCTTAGAGGCATTATGTATACTACTGAATAATTTCAATAATTTATGTAATATTTCGAGAATTACTCAACAAAAATTACTTAGATTGATCATAAAATTCAGGTTTTAGTTTTACTTTCAAAAGAATTTAAATGATGTGAATAATATTTTATTTTAGTCTATAAACATAATAAAAAAATTATTAAGTCTAAATTTTATACATCCTTTAGTTCTAAGGAATCGTGTTCTACGAAATAGTCTTGGCACTTCAATTTTCAAATAAATAAATGAAGACCTGCTATCAAATTTGATCGACTTGTGAAGTTTTGAATAGAAATATTTGGAACATTCAACATTTTCATTCTTAGGCCAGTCAATATTGAGAAATCCTGGGAGTTGATTGAGGTATCATCTTGAGAATGTTCGATGAAGTGGTTTAAAATTACCCGTTTTTATAGAATGGTGATCGTCAGATATTCATAACTCAGTCAGTTTTAGAAACTGAGTTGATTGAAGTTTATCTCTTTTTATTTAAAAGCTAAACATTTTTCATTTTTTAAAGCATTTATAGACTTATATTGCGTAAGATGTAGTTATTTACTTTATTTACACCCTTTTTATAGATGCATTTAATTTTAGAAATTATCTGTTGGACTTTGAATTGAAAAAATAGGTATATTAAATCATGTTTGTCTTAAATAAAGCTCATTTATTTATATTATTTATTGTAAAAGTCACACAATTTTTTTTGAATTTGAATTTTTTTATAGATAAAAACATTTCATTTCATTCGTACACGTGCTGAAAATCACATTTTTATATGTATAATTTGCAATAATATATAGATTTTTTAATTTGATGTTTTTAAATCTGATGGTAACATATTGATAGAAGATATTTTCCCTTTCACTCATAACGTGCAGATTAAATTTTATTGTTTTGTCCGAAATATATAGTTGAAAAAATAGTTAAAATATTTCTTTAAAAATTCAATAAAAACAGAAGCTTAAGTTATATGTTAAAACACTGACATCATTAGAAAACTAATTTTTTAACCTTTAATTTTATGTAAAAATAATCGTTTTGAGATTATGTTTTCGGAAGTTATAGCGAAAAAACGTCGGAATTTTGCTTAATTTTTAATTAATTCAAATTAAAAATTTGAACAAATTGCTCCGAGATTCACATTCTAGGTCTCCAAGGTATACATGTGGCAAATTTGGTAGCTGTATCTCAACGGTCTGGCCTGTACAATGCCAACAGACACACATTCAGCTTTATTATAAGTATAGATTATCTTGCGAAATGCATTATTTTCTAATAACAGTGAAAGCGAAAAATTGATATCTTAAAAGCGATAAATCGCCAAATTGTTGCCTATGCATTTCGAAGCTTGAGAGGATCGATCTTATTTTAGCCCACCTTTGGCGACTTTTTCAAAATCTCGCCAAATATTCAGCGATAATGATTCCAAAATCTCAACCCTGACAACATCTGAAGAGAATACTTCATATACTTTCAATTTGGCGAGATTTTGAAAAAGTCGCCAGAGGTGGGCTAAAATAGGATTTTACCGCTTGAGAAATCTCAAACCATATGTTCTCACAGGATAATAAGTACATTTAAAATAAGATACTATTAGATTTCATTATTTAAAGAGCACCTGGAATTACTAAATAAAGATAACCCGATATATTTATCTTAGAATGAAAGGATTAATGAGTCTGATATAAATTTATTGTTTAGACTTATTGCAGTTACCTCATAAGTTCATTTAAATCTTTTGTATAAGTTTTAACTAATAATTGAAAACGATTCTCAGATTCATATTCTTAACAATTAAGATAAAAATTATTATACAAGTCATAAGATATCAAAAACAATCATATAAAATCTATGATTTTAAATAAATATTCTTTTCTTGGGATGCTAATCTAAAATGAATAATTATAGACAATTATAAACAGCATCTTATTACTTTCCAAGAACAAGGTGCAAGTAAATTACTAAATGTAAATAAATGATAATTGAATGCTACAGCATTAAGAATTAGTACCATAGAACATTAACCCTCTAGCTATATTATATCAATGCATATTCTTGAAGTGAAGTCGACTTAATTTCACTATTTCATTTTACCAATTGAATGTATTACTTATAATAATTGTTAATAATAAATTCAAATTTGAAAGAAAAAAAAACTGATTACATGAAGTTTAAACATGATTTTTATAAAACATTGGGGATAAAATACTGTAATAAGTTAAAATACCCAATTTTCAGAAAATTTCCTGAATAGTAATAGTTCAATAGTACTCTTTTCTTTTAATTTCCTAACAATAAACAGACAACTGTTGTTAATAATTTATCCTTACATACACTTAAAAAAAATATGACTATTAAAAAATTTATGTTTTGGAGGGCTCTGAATATCGATTTATATATATTCTTCAATAAAAATGAGAACATATTAAACATTGCATTCTTGAAATACTTTAAAAGTGTAGTAACTGATTTTGAAAATGAAACTTCTAACAAATTCTTTAATTTTACCATACTCATAAATTTCATCAAAAAGATGAATAAATAAAATAAAAATTAACCTCCCAAAACATTTCAAGAAATATAATTCATCACATACTTTCTTTAAAAAAAAAAAAAAAAAAAAAGCACTATTATTTTTTAATATGAGATTACATTTTCCCTAAGATATAATTCCAAATATTTCTGATAGTACATAAGTATAAATTAATCCTGCTATCAAATCCATCTACTTTTTTAGTTAAAAAATAATCTATTCTAAAACGAATTAAAATAAGAAATCATATTTGAGTTGTATTTTTAAAAAATAAAATCAGTTTTTTATAATATGTTTACTAATTTTTTTTTCAATTTTAAACACTTAAAAGCAAATTTGAATCTTTAATTTCAACAAGAAATCAAAAGAAATTACAAGATAATGAAAGCTCACACAAGAAAATGCATTTATTTGACATCTTTACTTAAATAACTTACATAATACTTAAATAAATAACAAATAAACAAATAAAAACATTTTTAAAAGTCCTTCCATGAAAGAAAAAAAAACTTAGTAATAATGTAAAATTCTAAATATACATTTAAAATCATATAAAATAAAATAAACAATCTTTTTCTGAAGGAAAACAATTTCATTTTCTAATATCATTTAAAAATATTGCTATAAAGTTGTTGAATACAATGATTCAACATCTAAATGATAGTACTTTTCAATTAAAATGGTTTTATTATTAAAAAAAAACAACAAAAAAACCTAGGTCAGTATCTGCATAACTAAAAAGCATATTATTGATTCCACAGGTACAGCAAAATTCTTCAATAGGATTGACAACTAGAAGTAGATATTTTTAAAATATATACCGATTTTGACACATGATTTTTAAAATATATACCGATTTTGACACATGCTGATAGAAATAATTTATTTCATTAATAACAAAATGTTTATTAACACATATGCATTCATTTATAAATACTTAAATAATTTGTAAATTCATTTATTCTTTCTTTATAAAAGTTGCAGAATTTTTGAACCAAGAAAGGAAATGATGAACAAATGAACGTCACTTAATATAATTTAGCGCACACACACACAAAAGCAATAGAAAAATTCTGTGTACAGGTAGGAATTGTTATAAATCATGTTTAAAATTTTTATTTATGTTTAGAAAGTGATGAGATGTCATGCATATTACTAATGAAGTGATTGATCATATACAATTTAATGACATTTTCAATTGTAATTTCGTAACAGTTGCATTTTTCTTATCTTTCTTACTGGATAATAGATAATTAGGCTTGATTAGCCATCTATTATGCATTTCAGAACATTGTGATTGTAATGAGAATAAGATGATATGCTGTTCTGTTGAGCTGCATGCATGAATGTTCTTGTCTTTGCTGTTGTAAACATGATTATTAAAGAAATATATCTTAAAACATATGTTCTATTGCTTCCATCTGCATGGATCAAAATAATTTACACTCCACCACAATTTTTAAAATTTAGATTTTTATTATTATTTTTTAAAAATTTTAAAAACTTTATGTTTAACATTTTGCCATTTAAGCAAAGAATTAACACATGTTCTTAATTATGAGCATGTAATTGATTAAGTATCCAGATTCAGCTTCAATAATTTTCATACATTCCTTGAAAAAGGCAAGTATGAAAAGGCATGCATTTTCAACAAAATATCACAGAACACTTATCAAAAGCATATGAAAACTGAGCTAATTAATACTAAGATTCAACAATATTATAAAGAGTCAAAACAGACAATATATAATGGTTGACAATTTTTTAAACTTGCAAAAAAATTATAAAAAAAATTACTTAAGATTATATGTACATATAAACATATGCAAGCTACCACATGTCAGTAAAATTATAGTTTTCAAAAAAATTCAATATAAGAAATATTTTTCAAAAACATTCAGAAATAATATAAAATTTAAGTTTACAAATTTTCATAAAGATCAAAATAATTAACATCATCATTTTTTTAAAGAGATTCTATTCCAAACTAAATTTATAAACAAATCATTGTATAGAAATATATGCTACAGAAAATCCATTGAATGTCCTAAGGTAAGTAAGGTTTTCAAAGTGTTAAAATTTATAGCTATTGTGGTATAAAATTTTCCAATATATTTGAAAAAAAAAAAATCAACAATACTTTTTCTTTTGTAATAACATTATTATACAATGGACTTGTATATTGAATAAAGTTTTAAATAAAAATAACAATTTCAGACAACTCTTCGAACTTCAAAAAACCTCTTCAAATAATAAACTTGTCCCAAAGTCATAGTGATAAGAACAATTGCTTCGAAAAATGCCCATAACACAACACGAGAGTTTGTGCTTTCATTAACTGAAAAAAAGAAAGTACATATATTAAACTTTTTAATTAATGATAAAATTGACTAATTTTAGAAACTTCATTAAAAGAAGGTAAAGTAAATTTGAAAAGTAAATAAAATGTATTTTTCATTTTCTTAATAGTGAAAAAAAAATTATTCATCTCTAATTCAGACACTAAACATCATTTAAAAAAATTAGATTAATTGTAATAAAAGTATATTTTCTTAAAAGCTTCATAAAATACATCACATAATTAGTAATATTTAAGAATAATAAAACTATATTTTTTTCAAAAATTCTTGTATACTTATTTTTGGAAAAGATTTTGCATAACTTTTGCATAGCAAATAAAAAATAAAACAGTTAATTAAAAGTAAGAAACAGTTTTCTTAAACATTATTATTCCCTTACTATTTCTAAAAAAACAGAAAAGAAAAATGTTTTAGAGAATGTTTTCTTAAACTGTTTGTTTCTCCCAGCAGTTCAAGAAATCTGTAATTAATATGCATGCCAGAAAGGGTATTTTTATGATCCAATAAATGTGCCCAGGTTAGCAATTTATATTAACTGCAAAAATCAAAACTGATGCTCTTCCAAATTTCGGTCTCTTCATTTTCTCCTATCAAAAATTGTTTCCTTTAGCCTTTCCTAAGCATTTGCATATTCATAAATGTAGAAAAAAAATTCCATAATATATTTAAACTTCTCAATTATTTCTGTTCCTATAAATTAATTATCAAATTAAAATACTTGCTTTTATAGAAAAGAAAAAAATATTTTAAATTACATTTTTAAACTGGAATAATTCTATGCTGATGTCAAATTAGTCATACAAACTTTACTGTTCAACAGACAAAAAACTAGCAATTGAATGATAAATATAGCTACTTTAATTTACTGAAAATAGGGAAAAAAAACAACTTAATATATTTTGAAGTACATCTCATTTCTAAATAGACAAACAGTGACTGCCTATAAACCACTGTCAATAAAAACTGAAATTTAAAAAAAATATCTTCCAAAACATAAATAAATTTGCTTCTTATATGCTCTATCAATAAATTTCTACCTCTAATAAAAAGAATACCATTAAAAAAGAGGGACATAATTAATAGATTTTGATTAATCAATGATGTAATTAAGTTATTAATTTTTACAGAAAACTTTTCTAGAAAACAAGTATATACATACTTCCACGGTGAATACGGTCTCTTACAGCCATGTACTCTTGTTCATGCTTCACAGATGTCAAAGATGTAGACAACTCTTTCATCATTTCCTCGAGTTTATTTTGATGGGCTGAAAATAAAAAAGTTAATGATGAAATTATAATTGCTTCTCAATCTTCAACTAATATATATATATATATATATATATATATAGAAATACTTTGGTAAAGTAGAATTCAAAACTTTTTCCTTTGTAGTTGACTCTTTTCTTTAGGTTTCAGGTTTAGTTTTATCAATTAGTTGAGATATTTTCTAAGGGGGCAGATTTGAAGAATGTACAGATAGTACAATAATTCACTACATTTTTATAAAAGCAAATATTAGGACATTCATTAATATGGCAGTTATTTTATTCACTATAATTCTTTACAGATGATAATTTTTTTTTGCTTAAAATTAAAAAGATATTCTAAGAATTATACAGAATATATTCTTTTTATCAAATGCAAAATGGATAAATTAAATTATTTAAACAATTCTAATATGTAGGAGGAGGGGAACAATAATTGAAAAAAGAATTGGCCTAAAATAAAAACTTATTTAATAACCATTTTCTGGATGCAATTTCAATGTATCAGTGAACATATTAATAAGCAAACCAATAGTTCTTGTCTTGTTTAACCAAACGAGTTTGATTAAAAATATTGATACATCCAGAAAATAATGCAATCAATAATACAAAGGTATAACATAACAGTCTAAGAAACTAAATAATGCTAATGAAATATCTTAGTACTTAGTTTCATGAAAAGTTAATATCTCAGCACACAATAGGAAGCTTTTTATTAATAAATTATAAAATAAAAACATGAATATCAATTTGAGTTAACTTAATCGTAATATAAACAAGGATTTTCAAGTATACTTGATGGGCAATACTCGATAATTACAGGTAAATACAGAATCATTGGTTGTATGGTTTAAGTTTTGTTAATAAGTAAAGAAGCTTTATTTAACACAAAAACACAAACAGACAGTTTAAGAATATACAACAAAAGCAATTACAATAAACAACAGAATGCAAGTAGCAGCACACTATTGCACAACTGCAACAGTACAAAATACTCAGCTACTCTCTTTTGCCTTGATTCATGCAAACTTATCACTGATGATTCTCACCACATGATTGACTTTGAATGCTAATTGACTACTTGCTATTCAGATTTTTCTAGTCTCCAGACAAGGTGTAAACTTGAGTCCTATATTCCTAGTCTTTAATTAGTATTGCCAAAGCTAGGAGAGGAAGAATCATTGATCCAATATCTATTACTGTATCTAAAAGTTACCTTTACCAGGAGACTTACTACATTTGGAAGCAATATCAGAAATTAACAGCTGTGTAATCTTGATGAAAAAATCTAGAATATTATCATGCAGTTTCAAGAAAGTTCAGAAAATAAACTTCCTTTGATAATACTTTAAATATTATTCATAATTTTAAACACTGCATATAGAGTACACTAATTAGAAATAACTGGAATATTCTAGATTTCAACATTTAAATTTTTTTATAAATTAATATATTAAGGATAAGCAGAGATGAGGAGGAAATGGGCAAAATTGCTCTAAGTCTCAACTCTCTGAGAGGATCAAGATTTTTATCAATTTTCAATTGTTGCATATGAAGAAAGTATAATATTTATTTTCCACAAAGATTGAAATTCCCTAGTTCATAACGATGACAAAAAGAGCATAGTAATCTTTACATAACCAAATAAACGAGAGAAATTTTATGCTTTTGCTTACAGCTTTGACAATATAGGTTTCCCCCCCCCCCTCCATTGGTAACATTTTTAAATCGGGGTTTTTTTTAGTCTCCTAGAAAATGATAACTTTGAGATTAAAATGCATGGGCAAAGCTTTGAAGTTCATTTCCTGGTTATGAAGTGTCAAATGGAAAAAGCTGCCAATACAAAATATTACCAATGGGGCCCTATATGAACATAGATGCTTATTACAGGAACTTTTTTTTTCTTCCCAAAGTCATACCTTCAGTTTCTGCATCGTGTCCTTTTGGTGCTTCACCAACATCCATCGAGAACATCACAATTTTTGGTGTCATTGTAGACATGGCATTGCTAAAACAGTAAGTATAGATACCATCAGCATGGGCAGCAAATGTATATTTCCCATTGGATTCTCGTTCCCCTTGGTAGATTATTTTACCATCTGGTCCAACAATCTAAAAAATACAATTATGTCTTTAAATGAATATTTTTTTTGACATTGCTTTGACCTTTTTAAATGCTTATTTACATAAATCTCTCTGTGTGTGAAAATACATATGCCAACAATTAATCACCAAAAAGAGTTAAAGATATGATGCTTATGACAAGAAGCACTTATTTGCCAAAATGTTGATATTTTGTTAACAAAGAAATATTAAGTATATACATCTATAGGATTATAATGACATTTTAAAAAGTTTCATAATTTCAAAGCAATTCCAAATTTCTGTTTAATATATTACTGTAAATCAGAAATTCGATTATCTTATAATAATTTTAATAAATAAATTATGGTCCAATGAATTCCTTCACTCTTTTAAACAATTGTTATTTTTAAAAAATTTTACTTAAAAAAGTATTTGCTGTAGAGTATAAAACCCAATAAAAAATGCACATTTTCAACTTTAAAAAAATTTTGAAGCATAATAATTTTATTACTTGGATCCTCAGTAAATTGGAACAAATTCATATTGATCTGACAAATATTGCTTGAAAATTGATGATCGTATCATATTTTTATGTTAATTTAAACCATTCATTTTAGATCATCAGTTTACAAGAAATATAATAAATGCAGTTGGTCCTAACTTATGCAGGGATATCAGTTATAAATAGGCAAATCGAAAAAAACAAAAAAACGTAAGGGAAATTTTTACTGTAAATTTGTTTTAATAGAAATTGATTGAGAACAATGATTAATATCACAGAATGAAATGAGACTGAAATAAATAACATTTCTTTCTGTCATCTACAGTCTCAAAATCGATTCTTTCCCACAGCGGATACAAAAGCAATACAAAAAAGGAGAGGATAATTTTGAAACAATATGCTCCGCATGAAAAATAATAAGATTTTTAATATACTCAGAAATTCAGATAATTTAAAAGAGAAAAAGCAACTCATATACAAATAGGGAAATATTTGATAACAGCATAAACACATTATCCAATATTTTTCTTACTTTAACATCTATGTCAAGAAAGCCACCTTCTGCTACTTCGAATGTTAAACCCATTTTAGTACCGGCTGTAACTTTGTCAAAAAAACATTCTTCCGCATGGGCATCGACATTAACAAAATAACAATGAATGTTCGGAACAATTGAAATTAAAACGAGAACAAATTTAATCGCTACAGAGAGATTCAAAAACATCTTGAAGACTAACAAAATAGAACCTAGCAACCAATTAGTACATACACGCAAATAGGACACAGACACGTTCTATCAAAACATTATAAACATATGACGGTAATGGTACGAATAATCAATGCCAGATTTCGCATAGATATTTTGAATATTTCATTTGGTTTCCTTTCAGAATATTTCATTTCAAAAATACTTTAAAAACCATTTAAAAGTATTTACGAAAATGGATATAACGCTAAATAAAAATATAAAAACATGATTTATTTCTGAATAAATAGACACAATTTTCAAATTTTAGTTTTAAACCACGCCTCCTCATGATTCCGAAACTTTAGTCGATCTTATTGTTTTCGGTTGGCGAAAAAGAGATAAACATAGCGGTTAACCTTTTACAATCCCTACGTAACTTTGAATGCATTACTCTGAAAAACAATATTGCATTCATAAAGAAATATCAATTTTTATTAGATATTTTTCTTTAGAGGATATAGCTTGAAAAGGTCCGCAAAAAACTTTTTTAATGCTTTCTTGGCGCATTAGCGTTCGTGCTTGCTGTGCTAGAAGCAAAGTTAATTTTCAGAAATATGTTGCAAAAAATGTTCATTCATATTCTTTATGTAAAAATGGAGGGAGTTTTTCTCCAATTAATAAAGGTTACAATTTGAATCACTATCGATGGATTCAGCTATCTTGTACATCACTTTCTCGTACAAGTAGAACCTTTATGCCTGTTGAAGAATTTATGCATCCAAATAAAGATGAAAAGCCGAAAGCGAAAGGCGGTAATATAAGTTTAAGGTAATATATATATTTTTTTATTGATGTGCTTTTCCTAAAAATATTTTTTTTTAATGTGGGAATCGAATTTTTTGGGCAGAAATTAATTACTGAGTTTATGTTTCATTTAAATATAAAGAAATTTATTAAATACTGTAATATAATTTAATGAATGTATCTTTTGCGAAAAGAAAACGTCGCCACTTGATTTTCTTCAAAAAAACCGTAAAAAATTAAAGAATGTTATGTTTTAAGAAAAGTAAAAAAAAAAAAAGAGAGAAAATGTGACACACATTTTATTCTTTTGACAATACTACCATAACACAGAATCCTTCATTAATGTTATTAGATTTTTTTAAAAAAAGGTAGTAAATTACATACACACACATATCAGTTTCAGATAAATATGAATTTGAATGTATGAAGAGCATTACAATGCATGTAAATTTTATGGCTTTCCTTTTTAACATGCCAATGATTGCTGTTTGACACTCTAATAAACGAGTGCTGATCTCATGCTGTTAAATGCAATTTTCTATCTGGTCCATTGGTCGTTTTGTCTCCTCAAGTTGCAACACCTACATAGTGCATATTTATGATTATGCCAGATATCGATTAGGATTTGACAGAACTATGATTATAATTGAAAACTACACTAAATAAATGAGTTATTCTGTTATTTAGCCATTACTTTTTTGAAATACATAAAACAATATTTTGGAAAGCTTCAATAGGTTATGCTTAGTTTTATATAAATTGATCATTTCATTTTTGAGTTAATTTTTCATTTTATTGATGTAAATTTTAATATTATTTCTGTGTCTATTAAATTAACTTTCAAGATACTTTCTTGGCCATTGTAGAGAGAGAGAGTGAGCAGAAAAAAAAATTTTTTGACTCATAATATTATTAAAGTAAAAAGGAGTTAAAGACTATCCATATTCATAATTTCTCGATAGTGAGGTGATATATAATATTGATTAAGGTTTGCCATTACAGCATTTTAAAACCCCCATGGTAAATTTTTAAACTTTGAACTGATTTTTTTTTGTTTTGATAGTCAAAACAAGTAAAGAACTCAAAGTGGACTTAAATGTTAAATGGCTCTGTAAGAATATATTTGTGCAAAAAAACATATTAAAAAATATTGCAAAAACTATTCATTGTTAGATCTTTAATGATTAAAGTTATTTGCAAAATATCTTTAGAATTATAAATACGCAGGATATTTACACTAATCTAGACTGAAAGCTACTTCTGGATAAATATATTCTTAATTATTTTAGATAAACCTAAACTTTTATTCTGTCTTTGGAAGTTGAAAAAAATCTTACAAAAACAGATTTTTGTTGTTGTTAGTTGAACAAATAAATATACTGCTGAAAAAATTTGAATTTTTATACTGTTTCTCAGTTCTAATGATAATATTCAGAAAAATATTCTTGGCATGTCAATATTTAAAAAAAGTTTTTGCTGTTGCAACAAAATATTTGAGTTTAGAAGTTTTCTTTAAATTCCCTATTTTAACCCAATCAACAGTTGCTTTGGGCAAATTTTACACCATAATTGGTGGAATATTCTCAAGGTAATAATTAAAATTGTTATAATTCATTTGGAACTGTAGTATTCAAAATTTCAAAACTTGATAATTTATAATCATATAAACACTAAACACTTTTTTTGTTGTTGTTTTGTTTTAAATCCTGCATGTAAGAAATATTTACTGATTAAGACTATTATGACTAAGGCTTTTGTAAAAATATATTTTTTGAGTTATATTTTTATTCACTCAATATAAAATATAATTTGTAATATCATTCAAAGTGCATTTCTAATTAAAAGTATCTGCTTTTCACTAGCAATTTATAAACTGGCTATAATTAGAACTCTATTAATAATGTTTAAAGTGTGAGCAATGTGAATTACAAAAGAAGATGCACATTTTCTGTTAAAGAGTCTTCTTGTTGGTTAAATATGTTCACAAAATGAGAAATTTAATCTAAATAAAAATTATTAATTTAGTGACAATAAATTGGATTTGTATCAGTTAAAAGAAATTAAAATTATCTTTTCTTTTCAAGATATTTTATGTCTTATTGCATTCTACATAATGATCTATAGTTTTTTTTAAATTCATTCTTTTCTTTTTCTGAAGCTCTTAGTGAACTGTATATAGAAGAATTAAACTAATATTATCATTGATTAAAAAAAAATTTTTTCAGTGAGAGTCCTGCAATTACAGAGAAAAATGTTGATGATATTTTGTTTGATATGTTTAAAGATGCAGATGAAAAGGTTGCTGTTGGAAAATTTCTTTCAGTAAGTGTAATTTATTCCTGAACTGGCTGCTTTCAGTGACAATTGGTTCATTGAAATAGATTCTTACTAAAAAATCTAATTAATATGCAAGATCTCTTAATGGTTCCTTCAATAAAATATTTTAAAATTTTGATAGATATATATCGCATTATTTTAGAAGTCTTATATCATTCTGTTTATTATGCTATATAATTTCATAATTTTTTTTCCAATATCTTTATAAATAAAAATTATATCTAAGAAAAGAAAAGTATTATATAAAAACGTTTAAAATAGTTCCCTATTTCTAGAATTATTACATCAAAGAAAACAGATCTGTTTTAAGAAAAGAAAAAAGTATTCCTAAAGTACTGAAATTTCCATTTGCATGGAAATGCAATGTCAAATACAAAGTAAAATAAAGCTGAAAGAAAATATTAATAGGCCTCAGCTCATTAACCTTTGCTATGAACCAACATAAAAAAAATGAGAACGAAATTTTGAATTTTAATCTCATTGATACATAATATTAAAGAGGATTGAAATTAAAACTAATTGAAATAAATTAACCAGCTCAATTTGTGCCATGAAAAAGAATTTAAACTAAAAATTATGGTGATATCTGTTATATTAATATTATAAGTAAATTTTCTTAAGAATTATATTTATTAAAATTAAATTATTTTTACTCTTTTCTTCTGTTTTTTCTAATGATGATTGTTTTTTATTTTAGGCCCTTTCTGCCACTGGGCTAAGAAAAAGTGATCCACGTTTAAAAGAAATGATGACCAAATTGCGAGCCATTCATAAGGAAATGCGAGATATGGGTTCTCCAGATTCTATTACATTAGATAGAGATAGCTTTAAAAAGTAAGTGATTAATAAACTTATAAATTGAATTTCTATCCATTTTTAAGATGTGTTATTGAGTAATTTAGTTTTTTTCACAGTTTTAATGAAATATTTTATTACTTTCTTTTCCTTTATAAAAAAAAAATCTCTATGAAAAAATAATTCCCTTCTATGAAAGTTTTTTTTAAAGTTGACAAACAAAATATCCCATATCGAAGTAAAACATTATTAATTTTAAAATAAGTCAATATTGACTTATGTAGATTTTTACAATATAGATCAATTGTGTATGACAATATACGCTCTTCTGTGCAACATAGTGCTACAAGAAACATCTATAATATCAAATACTTTTTCAGTTATAAAAATATAGTATCAGAATATTGGCATTTATTTATTTTCAACTGAAGATTATTTTACTGGATCTATTTTTATTGAGGACCTTTTAATGATCATTTTATCACTTTCTTCACATTCTCATATTGAGTTGTATTTGTCTAAAGTAAATTTCATTCTCTATTTAAAAATAATTAAATTATGTTTTGAATACCATTCTCAATAAATTTATATTAGATAAAGAATCTTTGAATGTAAGTAGAATTTTTTCCACCAAATAATGATATTATTGAAATACTTTTAATAAAATTTTATCTTGCAAAAGAATGTTTCTGATTCAAACAAACAAATTTTGATGATAGTATAATTTCAACTAATATTTTAAATGAAATTTTTTCCTTTCTCTTGCAGAGTTATAAAAGAAAATATCGTCCTCATAAGCAGAGCTTTTCGTAATCATTTTGTAATTCAAGATTTTCCTGATTTTGTCAAATGTATTGAAGATTTTTATTGGAAGTGTAAAGTAAACACTGGTGGAAAGGTAATGAGAGTTTATGATCAATGTTTATTATGAATACATTTGGAATTATTTCATAAACATGTATTGCAGTTAAAAGTATAATGTCTCAATATTTTTTTTCCTTATTTTAATTTTTAGTTTATTTATTTTACCATTAAAGTGCTAAAAATTAGTTAACTTACAGATTAGCTAGCTATTGTGCACATTTTATAGTATCTGTTAAAGTGTGGAAAATGGTTTAATTTCTCAATCTGCTAATTACCTAGATAATCTGCACTTACCAGATACTAGAATGAAAATAAAATCTTCAGTGTAACAACTGCAGCATTTCTGTATGATTAAATCATATGTTACTTAATTATTTTGATATCTAAAGAATCAAGTTAATATAATCAAACAGTCAACACATTATTTGATAGAATCAATCATCAGTCCGTTGAAAAACTATAATACAAAAAGTCAAATGGTTTAATATATTATTATAATTAATAAATTTGTGAAGCATATAAAAAAGTATGCTTACTTATTAATGCAATCTAAAGATTGGTGACACTTTGAATTACATAGCAATTGGTTTTGGCAACAACCATACCAATTTGTGATCATAGAGATTTGCAATTCCTTTCATATGCTTACAAGTAGAAATGAATTTGAAAACCGAATTAGTTATGTAATGATCAGAAGTAAAAGCAACTAGCTTTTTCAGACTTTGGAGAAACCAAACTAAAAGTGGAAGGAGAAGGGGAAGGAGTAGGTAAAAAAATGGGAGAAACAATGTTTTGAACTTTAATGTTACATAAGCTGTTAAGGTGCACATTATCTGATTTAAATTAGGAAAACTCTTGATTTAGCTCTTTAATGAGACAAATTAGTTATGAACGATGAGAATGTGGTGATAACTTAATAAGCCAGATAACATCTACAGGACATGAGCATGCTTTTGCCCTGTGATTATGTTAATGGCTTTCAAATCCAAATGTGTCGGGTTCTATTCTGAGCCAACATCACCTTCTATAATGGTGACCTTGAACAATGAACTTTTAACCTTCATGCAACTTATGTGGCGCCATCTACCTGCAACCAAAGTCGTCAGACTCACATGATGCAACAATTCGCACACGCTCGCCAAACAAAGATGAGTACGGCGCATTAGATACAACAGCTACTCATAGCAACCTCTCACTCAACAAACCAATTTATCACTACTCAACAACAACACATATCGTTCCTCTAACTCACTGGAGGGTGAGTCTGTGGTGATATCTTAATAAGACAGATAACATCTACGGGACTTGAGCATGTTTTTGCCCTGTGGTTATGTTACTGGCTTTCAGATCCAAAGGTCCCAGGTTCTATTCCGAGCACATTTCACCTCCTATAAGAATAAAAAATGAATATTTATATGCATAAAATGATAATTTTATTCATATTTATTTGTCTATTATTAATTCAGGTTTTATTTTATGTTCAAATTATGCTTTTTTTGAATTTTGCTTTTTATTAATTAATTTAAGAGAATTTCAAAAAATTGTGTTGCATTTTGTAAAAATTTGCTATGTATTATTTTTAGGTTGCTTCTTATATTCCCCAACTTGCCAAGTACAATCCTGATTATTGGGGTGTTAGTATATGTACTGTTGATGGTCAAAGGTAATTTCTTGAACTACTATTAGTTATATTTTAATGTTAATTCTTTGTAAAACAGGAGTTGGTGTAAAATTTTTTTAATATTTTAGAGTTTTAATATAGATAAAAAATAACTGATTTTTATAATTAAATTCTTTATTTAGATTAAAAGTGTCACATTGCAAACCAGTTTTATTATTTAAAAAATAATTATGTGTAACTCTTAAAACTCGCTCTGTTGAAATGATATAAAAGTACTTTTTTTTAGAGTTTAAAAAAAATATTTTTAATGATAGAATTTTTTTATTGTTTTTTCATTTAGTTTTCTAATGTGTTAGAATTTTATATACAAGGATTATTGATTGCGGATAACATAATCCACGTATATACTGCTGTGTTGCAGTATGTGTGTGTTGCAGTTTGTCAATTTATATAATTCAACATTCATAGTACTGTCTGACTTTGAAGTTTTAAAAAAATAAATTCAAGAATTCAGAATATTTTAAAAAAGGAATTACCAATTAAGGAGTGATCAGTAGAAAATAATTCGAATTAACAAAATTGTACAACATAGTACAGTTGCAAATTCATTGTTAACTTTAATAAACAACATTAATTTATAATGTGTATAAACAAATATATCTAATTTTAAAATTAAACATTGTAATTAGTAGATTATTATTTTTTCCTAAATTTGCAAAACTATACTGTATTATAATACATAATTTCCTATAAATATTTCCTTAAAGAATTGAATAATATTTTTGCCTATGAAATGCTTCTTTAAGATACAATTCTGTGTACTTAACAGTTGCAAAATATACAACTAAGGTCTGCATGTAAATACTGAAATTATAAATATTACAATAGAGTCTAATTTCAAACTTCTTCTGAATCTGGGGAATTATGGCTTACTTCTAAACGCATGAGTATAAATTTTATTATTTAAAATAGATTTTAACACTTTCAACATTAGTGATGAGGTATCTCGTCTTTCGGATACTTTCAATTAAATTGGAAATTAAATTATTACCAATAAAAGATTATTTTTTGAATCTTAACACATGCACACTATGTATAAATTAGATAAAAACTCTATGAAAAGACAAACATCAAATATCAATGGTAGTATCTAAATGACAAGATGTCTCGTCAATAGTATTGAAAGTGTTAAGAAAGTTTTACTGAAATCTTCATCATTGCAATTACAGTAAACATATTATTGAATCCTTTGATTTTGAATAAATGTAAATTATCTTTGTAACTAAATCTGTTTAATAAATTTTTAATGTTAATTATTTAATAAGTTAAAGCTTATTACATTAATGTCACATAGTGTATCAAAATGTGGGCCGGATGTTATAAAATCAATAATTCATCGATCAGGTAATGGTACTCTAGTTTGTTTTTACAGAAATTTATTTTTTTAACTTATTAAATATTTTATGAATCGTTGAAAACTTTTGTAAAATATGGAAGAATGAAATATTTCACATAAAAGAATTGATCAAGCAACTATACACCTTTTCTTTTAGCATGAAATAGTGTTCTCATTATTTTTATTTTATGCCAATATAATTTATTTTTTATCATTATGCATTATATTAGTTGAAATGTTCATAAAAGTGCATGCAATTAAATGATAATCATTATTTAATGTTTTGATGTATTTTGGAAAATTGTTGAATTTTAATTAACAAAGCTGAAGCATAATTTACAAAGCTTATTTTAAAATTCTTTTTTCTAAAAAAAAAAACAACTTACCCATGATTCTTCACTCGCACACAATTTGAAATATCAAAATTATTTACATTAAAAAGAAAGCTTACAAAATCTGTGGTATCAAGTTTATTAGCGATTGCTTCATTTACAATAATATGTATAACTTGCTAGAATTATTATTATTTTCCTGTATTTATCATTCTTATTTCTGTCTTTTTTATCTCAGTCTTTGAAATTCTGCTAAATGTCTATTGAAATATAAAACTAGTATTATCAATTCAAAATTTATATCTAAATATTCAAAATTGTGTATACTACATTTTTATGTGAATATAATAGTTACTGGATTTTATGATAACTAATTTTCAGATCTTAGGAATACCATGTATTTCTGAAATAAATTTGTCTATAAATTAATGTTATGTTTTATGGAAAGGTGTTCCATAGGTGATACAGAAATTCCTTTCACGATTCAATCATCTGGGAAGCCAATGAATTATGCAATCGCACTTTCAGAGCTGGGCTCTGATATTGTTCATCAGTATGTTGGCCAGGAGCCTAGTGGGCGGATGTTCAATGAGCTTGTTTTAGATTATAATAGTAAGTTTCTTAATAAATTTTTAATTTCAAAAAGCTGTTGTTATTTTATAAATCATTCTTATATAGTGAAATAAACTGTAATATTCCATATTCACCTTAGTTGTGAATTTATTCTAATTTATTTGATTTCTATGTAATCATACAATACCTTTATCTTTAGCATTTGCTGAACTTTTTTTTACTAAGACTGAAACTTCTAATGCTAAATTCGGTTTTTATTGCCATGGCTTTTGAATAAATATCTTAAAACTTTCAGTACTCCATATGCAGATATTGGAGGACTATCCGAAACTTAAAATTTTTGTAAAATATCTGCTGTAATTTTTTTACAATTTATTGTCTTTTCTGGTAATAATATATTAATTTAAGCTAATAATTACTGATACATTAAAAAAAAAGAATTATTAATATTTAGCTATAATGCTTGTATTTTTAGGAAAAAGAATAATGAAGTTATAAAAATAAACATTCACTGGCAATCGATTAAGATATCACTGTTTGTTTTCATCAATTACTTTTGAAAAACAATGAAACAAAGATAATAATTGGTTTTACTAGAAACAAAATGTTCAATGTTTTATTTATTTATTTTTAATCAAAGAGATCTAATTTGGCTAATATGAAATCTTTGATTAATATAAATATATAATAAATACACCTTTTTGTGGAATTAAAAACTATTTATAACAATAGGAATAAAATTAACATAAAAATTTAAAATGTAATTTGTAAAGTGATTAGACATTAATGGACACAATTAACAAATGAATATTGTAATAAATTTTACTGTATTCCTAATCAACATAAATATTCTTGAATAATCATTGGGTCAGTGACGGTTTAACTCGATAATCTTCAAGTAAGAGGATACTGGATTACCCCCTTTCTTCAATTGAATATTCACAATGTGTGTCGACTTAAATTTATATTTTTGAGTCAGATATATATGATTTGTGAAAAGAAATTTATGTAATTTATAAAAAGTTTTCCTGTCTGTATTATTTTTAAAATATACACAGTAAATATATAGTAAACCCATATAATTTTTTCAAATGAATTGCCAACAGTCATAAATTTGAAAAGAGAATCAAATTTATTTGTAATGATGAAAATAAACAGATATAGTTAGCTTTTTTATTTATAAGATTAAATCAGCATAGACAGTAAGTATTATATTATGATTAAAACTTCTCATTCATAAAAAATTGAAAAGAAAATCGATGTATGAAAAATATTTAAATAAATTTTCTTAATTATTTATGTTCTCAAACTCAAGAAAATGGTGGAGATTTGTTTCTTAGAAATTTGTTTTTTTTTTAATTCCAGAAAAGCCACACAATCCAATGGTAAATGCTGGTGCTATTGTTGTCTGTTCACTCCTTCTGTATATAGTTGAAGTAAGTAGTTTAATTTTTAAAAAGCTCGTTTAATAAATAAAAAAATTAAACATTTTATTCTTCAGTTGTTTTAAGAATGAAGATTTAGCATGTTATATAGATGTGACGTTAAATTTAAATCAACCTGCCCTTCATCTTCTGCACATTGATTTTTTCTCTTCCAATTCATAGGAACAATATATAAGATTTGAGAACAATTTTTCTTTTTAATTTTAGCAATTCCTTGATTTAATCAATTCCAAATATTTTTAAAACGTTAGTTAATTTTATAACTTTTCTACAAGTATGAATTAGTAATGAATTTAATGCAATATTTGCACAGCTCACAAATGCCATATTTTTAGAATCTCCAGTTTATGATTCTTGGCATTCTACAAGAGATATTTAACAGATGATAAAAATAGTGTTAAAAATCTATGTCTATTTAAAAATGTATATCTCAAAAAATTTTTGACCTTACAAAATTGATTTATATAATTTGAGAATCATAATAGTTTCTGTATGATTATAAGTAAATTTAAACTATATTAAGATTAAAATGAGGCTATAATATAATTAATTTTTTATACATTGTTTTAATATGTTTGAATTATTTTTATTGACATTTAAAAAAAAAATTTCAGCCGGAGATGAGAGTATCAGAAAAGTTTGACTGGGTAAGTTATTTGATGATTAGTTATTTAAAATTGTACACAAAATATAATTTTGAAAATTATTTTAAAAATGTTTATATTTGGATATTAACTGCATTTAGTATAATAGTAACTTTTTCTGTCAAATTCTTCCTTCACTTGTGATATATAAATATTCTTTTACTTTCTGTCTTTGGTCATTAGATCTGCCAATACTACAAGGCAATGGCTGGAGGAGAATATCTCGGTTTCAACAATGCTACGTATGCTATGCTTTCCTGTCTTTCTTTTAATTTTCTTCCTACCATAATAAAACCTTTGGTCTTTCCCTTTACTCCTGTGACATTCTATTAATATAATTAATCTTAATTCGTAATGCAGGTTTAACTGATTTTATTTGAAAAATCATTTTGGAAAACAATAGCTAGTAAACTAAAGATAAATATACTAATAGAAAATATATAACTATAATGGTTGATAATTAGAGATAAGAAAATGTATATTCATATGGCAACTTTTTTTATTAATATAAAACATTATTGATATATATTATTCTATATTAATATAAATATATTGGTGTATATATATTTATATTTGGCAAAAGTAATGTAAAGAGATCATTATAATTATATGATTAAAATTTTGTTATTTTTGAAACTTATTTTTATTTACAATTATTTATTATTTTATTTACTAAAGACAATTCTTATTTGTAAAGTAATAAACTTTCTAACTTAAATGGTTAAAAGTTTCAGAAATTTTTTAAAATTATTTTTATTTAAATTTTAAAAATATTTTGAATTTTCTTGTATAAATTGTTACCATTGCTTTTCTTAGGAGAAAAATTTATTTTTTTTATTATTATGGAATATTCAAGGATAATTTGTATTTTATGTATTCTGATTTGTAACGATTGCTTTTTTTAGAAGTTTCGCATATGTATTAATAATTTTAATATGTATAAAGCAGGTATCTTTTATGTATAATATATATTTAATATGTTAGTATATATGAATCAAGAAAAAGGAATGCAAAAATGAACTCTGAATACTCTGATCTTGGTTAAACTTCTTAATATATGCTATTTTATATCTTTATGTAAATATTTGTCTGTTTTTTATTATTGGTAACATTTTCTCTTGTAACTATCATTCTATATCAGTGATAAAATTTATGATATAGGAAGCTGAAAAAAGCTATTTATTTATTTAATGCAAAGAATCCAGCATTATAAACAGTATTATTATATTTAAAATAGAATTTTATACCTAATTATAGAATTTTAATACCTTGAATATTGATTTTTAAAACTAAAATTTGATCAAATGTATTAGTTCAAAAAAAAAACAACTTTATCATATTTTGGGCCAATTAACTGTTCATAATGAAACATTATACTATCCCATTGTATCAATTTGAGTTCACATTGACTAGGAAATTTTGTAAGCTTACAAGTGTTAATATTATTTAGATATTGTTCTTTTTGTCTCCAGTTCATTATTTAGAATTGTATTTGCAAAACATATGAGCAAGATTATGCGCTTAAAATGATGTTAATAAAATAATATAAAAACCACTTAAAATATCTTTCTCTTTTGATTTATAGTTTTCTATCTGAGAGAGAGGCCGCTGATAGAAATTATTCTATAGGATTTTACATGAAGGAGAACAAATGCTATCCTGAAAAAGCCAATTTAAAAGATATCATGGATTTCTACTTTCAAGTAAGATCTTATACCTTCAACATTTTTTTTAAATTTATTAATTTCAAATATTAATATTTTTAATTCATTATTAAAACTGATTTTTTAAATTTTTTAAAAAGAAATATCAAGATATCTAATCCTATAAAAAATTCACAAAATCTTTTTTTTCCATTAAAAAAATTAGCTTAGTAATTTTTCATAAGAATTAGCATTTTATAATCTAACTTATAACTTATCATCAGTAAAGATGATAAGTTATCTAAAAAGGTCTATGGAATGGCCACGAAGAAAACTTTCCTTGTTTGAATGCATATGTAATTGAAATAGACATGATACCTTTTCAATGGAAAAGTGAATATCAGCTTTTACAAAATCAAATTTTATCATTCTTGACTTTAATTAGTTTTATTATTGCGATTCTAGTATTATGATGATTAAAATAGGTTTTCGAATACTTCTTCTCTAAATTAGGAGAAGATGAGATATTAATATGTATTATATGCATGTAATAATATGCAGATATTCTGCATAATAAACAGTCTCTCTATTGAATAAATGTTTTAAATCTAGAATGTCTTATGTAATAAACAGATATGCATACAAAAATTCAAAATAATGTCTCACAATAAAAATAAATAAAAATGTGGATAAGTTGGTTGATGACAGTTGGTCAAAACTTTAAAGTTTGCCATTTTGTATTGAAACTATCATAAAATGTTGCATAACTATTTTAACTAAATAATTTTTAATGAAAAATATCTAATATTCAGATCTAAGGCATATGTTTCCATTAAAGAAAAGAATTTATCTGTAATAAAAAAAATTGTGCAAAGTTTTATGGTATGAATCCATGTTGAATAAAGTTTTTTTTATATAGCAAACCTTACTACAAAAGAAAAAGCTTCAAAGTTGTTGCTTGCTTAGTTTTAAACTCTCTTTTTTTGAGTAGATGTGTTCGTTGGAGGTAAATTGTGAAACTGTTGGGATAATGGCTGCCACTCTTGCCAATGGAGGTATCTGCCCCATTACAGGCCAACAGGTGATTGATACCCATTCAGTTCGAGATGTCCTCTCCCTCATGCATTCCTGTGGCATGTATGATTACTCGGGTCAATTTGCTTTCAAAGTGAGTTGTGTGTCATCTGTTTCATAAATTTCGATAGGAAAACAATTTATTAAAAATGAAATTATGTAGTTTTATAACCCCTTTCAATAAGATTTAAGAATGCAAAAATTATGGGTCAAATAGCTATTTAATTTTTATATAAGAAACCTTAGTTTATTTTATAATTATGACTAATTTATAACTTAATTAAAATTATGTTATTGGTATGGATGTAATTGTAATTTGTAAGTTCAGATTCAACATTTCTTCAAAAATTTCTAGTGATTTCGGATTAGCCCCTAGTTTTCGCATTTAGGCACTCCGGTATTATTTTTTAAACATAATTTCAGGCACATAATGTGTCTACGACTCCAGAGTATTCACTTATTAGTCATTCTGCGCGTTTTGTCTTCTTGGTAATATTTCACTATCGTTAGTTTCAATATCAGTATCAGTGCCTCCGAATTCAATACACTAGAAATTTTAAATTAAATTCATTATTATATTAAGCAGTAACTTTAGTCGCTTGAGGAGTATAACTCGTCATGCCATATAGCACAATGTCGAGTATAGCTCGTCATGCCATATAGCACAATGGCGAGTATAGCTCGTCATTGTGCTATATGACATGAAAAATCAATAACGAGCTATACTCGTCATTTTACAGGAAGGGGTTAATGTGTCTGAACAGTTATTTGGGCATTTTTATTGTGTCTTGTCTTTATCTTTATCTTGTCTAGTTTTGTCTTATCTTGTCTTTAAAGATCAAATTCGCCAATAATTTATTTTGCTCAGTTTTTTATGTACTAGATATCTGAACATTTGTATGTGTGAGTTCTCAATTTTTGAATTTTCATAATTTTTATATCAGTTAATCGGCTGGTTTGAAATAATTTTTCATTTTAAATAAAGTATACCAAGGGGGGTAAATTTCAATAAGAAATGATTTTAATATTCAATTACATTTATAAAAATAAGATAGGAAATATATATCAAAGTAAGAAATGTAAAAATTACAAGTTTTAAAAGTAATTTTTTTTATTAAAGTGCAAATAAATGTGGGATAACATTTTGAAATATGAATGTAAAAACAAAAGTATAAGATGCTGAAAGCAGACTATATATAAATTAAACCACGGTGAATGTAATAAGAAATAAAAGTTAATCTTTCTTAAAAAAACTAAAATATGTTATAAAATAATTAAAATTCCCATTTACTAGAATATGTATGTTTGTAACTACTGCTTTGATACTTTTATGTTCATATTTTTGATAAAAAAGTATTTTCTCTGCTTTGTTATTGTTAAAGCAACTTAATGGTGGTATGTGTTTATACTGCTGTAATATTTGAAAAAACATTTTTTTTTTATTTGTTGTCATTATCATTAAAATAATGTTTTATTAATCAAAGAATATGTTATTTTTTAGGTTGGACTTCCTGCTAAATCAGGTGTGTCTGGAACAACTATGGTTGTTGTTCCTAATGTGATGGGAATTTGTCTTTGGTCACCACCTTTGGATAGTTATGGAAATTCAGTTCGTGGGGTCCAGTTTTGTGAAGTGAATAAACATTATTAATTAATAAATATATTAAAGTAAATGGTGTAGTTTATCCCCCTTCCCAAAATTATCTTTTAAAAATCTTGTAAAATCCCTTAAAAGTAATGGAAGGGAAATCAGATTCAAATTTTTGTTGACAGTTGACAACTACTGATGAACTATTTTAGAAGGTCATGGCTTTTCATTTAAAATAGAAATATCTGGAACTGGTACAAAGGTTTTGACAGAGGAATATATTACATTTGTTTGTAAAGAAGTCTTTAGTATGACAGAATTTAATGATGATGAATTAAAGTAAGAACTTGAAGCATTAGATGAAATGCATAAATAGAAATATGTTTAAAACTTTGATAAATTTGTTTACATTTTGCAGTTGAGAAGGCTTGTAACTTCTTTCTAAATACACTTGAAATGCTTACTGTTTTTTTTAAAGCAATGAAACTATTAAGATCATATTAATTGTAATTGGGTATAAGAATATTACTTAAAGAAATACTCTCCTTATACTTTCCAATTAGACTGAATATATACATAGTAAAGCTTTATTTTAATCCCCTGAATTTTAATTTTTATTATATGAATTTATGATCTTCAGATTAAAAAATTAGATTTTAAATTGAGTAAATTCACTTATATAATTCTCTGATATCTTAATCACACTTAAGTGATGAATATGTTAAAGATATGTATGTATATATTTAAATTATATGTTTTTTTAACCAAATATGAGATGTGCAAACAATAATGATAATAAATAAACAGTGCCACCATTGTAGAATAATACCTTTGAGATAAATTTTGTCATTCTTTTATTCCAGTCAGATAAATGAATGAAGGAGGTTTCTTGTAACTTTTCTGACTATATTTCAAAATTATTAGCATTGATAGTTATTTTATTTTATTATATAGTTATTGTTAATAGTAATTTATCTCATATTTTATTTTTAAGGCTACTGTATAAAATAGCCATGAGGGTTCCATGCAAATTATTTATTTTGATTTTCTTTTCATTTATTGCTAAATATTTTCTTAGTTTTCTACAAAAAGTTAGGAGTTCTTACTGAATGTATTTCTTTTATAAGATGTTTCTTGTATTTTATGTCAAAATATGCCAGAAACACTTCAAGTAAATCAGTTACATGTATCTTCAATGTTTCAGGAACTTGTGCGTGTTTTCAATTTTCATCATTATGACAATCTTCGTCACACAACTCAAAAGCGGGATCCCAGGAGGCAAAAATATGAGACCAAAGGACTCAAAATTGTTGGTCTGCTCTTCAGTGCTGCCAGTGGAGATGTCACAGCAATGCGAAGGTCAAAACAAAATTTGAATAATTATTTTTCTTTGATAATAGTTATTTTGAATCCTCATGAAACAGAAGATCTATTATTAAAATGTATTGATTTTTTGTGTATCTGTTTAGATTGTTTCACTAATAGTAAAACTGTTATTATTGAACTGCAATTAAATTTAGGTTATTTAAATTTATTTATTATAAGCAGTGATTTTTCTTGTATTCATGAAGTTGTAACTGTTTTCATTTTTATAAAATAGCTTTGAGTTTGATACAAAAATGTTGGCATATATTTCATACTCTTTCTTGTGTTTAAAAATTATTTCTTCTCATTTAATATTGGTTTTAATTTTGTTGGAAACATTTAATTGATTTATTTATTTTTATGTAGCAGTTTAAAGTCGGTAAATGTGTGTAGCAGTATATTTGTTTACTATTTTCTTATCACCTCAGCAACCAACTGGTTCACCTATTGTATAAATAGTATGAAAATTGCATGTCATTGCAATATTGTATGTCATTTTGAAGAAAGACGAGGTTTTACTCAATATGGCAAGATTGATTACTGCTATTCAAATGAATATGGTAAAGAAAATTTCAAGTAAATGATACTTTAATTTCAAACCTGGAGCAAAAAGGAGCTGAACAAAGCATATTGAACTATATGTGTATGAAATATAATTTCAAATTTGATTTAGGAAGGTTTTAAAAATTATTAAAATGAGGTACAAAATACAAAGTGACACTGTTAAGATTAATTTTTTTTAAAGTTAAAATGTAGTTATAATTTTATCATTTGTAATGGAGGAGATTTAGAAGATCTGAGGATTTAACTAAACTATCACATGGATTTGATTTTTATTGTTATAGTGAATAAAAAAATCTGTGAAAGTATTTTTAAATTTAATTGAAATAAGAGAAAACAATATTGTAATCAATATTATATATTAATTTTAAGATGATATAGAAATTATTATATCATTCTTATGTAAAAAAAAATATGTTCAATTATTGTGACAAAAAATTTACGGAATTGAATTAATCAACATTTCATAGTATATTTTTCCTAAATTTAATGGCTCTAGGTCTAATAGTTTGGTCTGTAGAATGTTAACATGCATATACACAAATGAACAAGTTTACTTTAGTTTTTATTTTTAAAAAAATATGGTATCTTTTATATAATGCTTCCTCAGTTTCAACTTATATTATGCCTCTATTTAGGCACTACTTATCTGGAATGGATATGGGACAGAGTGATTATGATGGTCGCACAGCTTTACATCTTGCAGCTGCAGAAGGTCATATTGAGTGCGTTGAGTTTTTACTCAAAGTGTGTGGAGTGGATTATAAACCCCAAGATAGGTGAGTTGTTTTCAGATTAAAAATCTTTTGCTTGTAATTGAAGTTGATAAAATGTTTGTTAAAAGATGTGCTGATAAAAGAAATAATAATAAAAAAAGGTCTTCTGTATATGTCAAGGTTTGTAATTACTCTGCTGTACAATTCTTAAAATGATTGCTTGTAAAAAATATTTTATTATGCAAGAAATGTTCTCTCTTATTTCTCTATTATATACCTGCAGCATAGTTAATAAAGCTCTAAAAATAAATGTAAAAAAACAACAAAAAAACACTGATTTAAATGAATCAAAATCATAATACTATTTTTTTCTTATCATTAAATTAGCAGTATTTATTGCTATCACAGTTGAAATAAATAAAATTCTAATTAAAAATTTAAATTGTTCCTTCAGGAAGGGATTTAATTAGGTTTTAAACATTTTATGCTTACATGTTGAATGAAATGTAATGGAAATAACTCATTAAGAGGAATTTTCAAGGATGGAATTATTTAACTGTGTTATTAAATCTTTCAAGTATAACTATATAATTGTTTTAACTATATATATTTTAAATTTCCTTTAGTTGTTTTGCTTTTCTTTTATAAATATATTGGAATTATAGAATGTATTTGTCAATATTTACTCTAAGAGAAGTTATTTCGCATAAATTTTTTCCACTTTTACCTTAACATATATAATAGCATATGGCAAACAATTGTGTAAAAGTATGCAAATTGGATTTAAAAAGAAAATGCATGGAATTTTTCTGAAATACGTGAATAAAATTAACTAGAATAAATCTATATTTTGAATACATATATCTGTGTATTTCTTTCTTCATCAAAGAATTAATTCTTTTTTTCAGGTACAAAGAATGTTGATTTTTATCTTTAAAATCAAATTTTTATTTCATTTTTGTTTCCAGATTGGTTGTAAATAGGATTACTATGTTTGGTTTTGTTTTTACAGTCTTATCTTAAGAAATATATGAATCAATCACTAATGATAAAAGAAATTGCATCTTCTGATGTGGAAGTAACTTTGATAATATCTAAAATAGAAGTATACTTTAATGAATAAGGATAGATTGCTTTGGGAATTGGTAGGAAAAATTGGCCCACATTTGTTTTTGCCATCGAAAAACACAGACAACTACAGTATGTTTATAATTCTACAATGTGTTAAAATAATTGTTAATTAAGAGAACAGCTTATGAAAAAGTGTTGAGATTTCTTTTTTGTATGTTTGTACAAATGGTTTCGTTGAAGGTATAAGACTTGTAATACACTTAAACTCTTGTTTTTCTACAGACTTACAATAAGATGTTTTTTGTTTAAAATAACTTTAAATACCCATAAAATATACTTTATGTAAGCATTTTTTAATCCCTATATGGATCGAAATGCTTTAAAAAAATTCTATTTGTAACAAATGTTACAGATAGCAGGGCGAAGAATTATGCGCCTCTCAATTTAATATTAATGACGAATTTTTAAAACTTTTTTTAGATGGGGCCATACTCCACTTGATGAGGCTCATGCATTTGGGCATGCTGATGTAGCTGAATTCTTGGAAAAATGGGAATCTATGCATGATCAAGACCTACATTCCAGGGGAGAGAAGGAACGGTCTCTACTTTTTAGAAAACCCAATCCAATCGACAAAAAAGTGTTTGACTAAATATCTTTAGTGCCTGTGTCCTTGGAATTCTTGTGTAGCACATAAACTTTTGATGTATTTTGCACCAAGTTGTTCAAGAGACTTTATAGACATGTTTGAAAAAGTTTCTCTGGAAAATTGGGTCTGAATCAATTATTTATGTATTAAAATTAAATCTTTGTAAGTGTGTAATTTTATAGTTGCATGCTTATGGTGGTAAAAAGTGTATTATGTGCTGAACTAGAATACCCAAGAAGAAAAAAATTAGATTTTAAATGGAAAAAGAGAAACACTACAAAATCTAGAATGATTGAAGCAATCATTAAAATTTTTGTAATAATTGCTTATCTTTTAAAGTGCAAATCATGCTTAAAAATAAATATTCTAGTGAGGCAAAATACTGCAAGAGAACTCTATAATAATTTTTAGGTTGTTTTGTTCAATTGAGTGCTAAAATTAAAAGGTTAATGCAAAAATTTTAAAAAAATCATACCATTTAAAATGTGTGTTTTTTCATTCCCAAAATATATTGTTTCCCAAAATGTCACAGATTTTAATTGAAATGAGTTTTCAAAAGATGTATGGTAAACTTTATAGAGTAATTATATTGATAATATTAGAATTATTATAAACAATAGTCATTATTTAAAGTTTGACTTATAAACATGTCTGTTCTACTTATTTTTAGAATAAAATGTATTTATTTATATTTTCTAATGATATGATATTTTTATTTTCAGTGAATTTTTTGTCTTGAATAGGTATATTTTTTGTAGCAATATACTTTTTAGCTCACTTTAATTGTTTGTTCAGAACCAGATTTAGACCTTTTTTTTTTTTTTTCTTTCAGAATAGTAAAAGTTTTTCCTTTCTATTCTACTGATTTACTTTTGATCCTAAAACTTTAGATATTCAGTCTAGATGTTCAATGTACAACATATCCATTTTATATAGACTAATATAAAGATTTTTATCTTTTCATAAAAAATAATTTACAAAAGATATCCGATTGTAAAATTTTTGAAAAAAAAAAATTATTTTATCTGATGTAATAATTGAGTATAAATCTTTGCAATCATTTTATAAAATTTATTTTCAAGTTAACAAATAATTATTTTTTCTTTATAATTAATTTAATTGAATTCATTTTGCAATTTGAATACTTAAACAATATGTTGGGACATTTAACTATATGAGTTTAAGCAACTTTCATGTAAAAATATTTTTTATTGTTAATTATTGTCATACATTTTCTAAATAAAAGTGTTTGAAATTAAAAAAAAAAAACAATATGAAAAGTAGCATTCCATTCATAGGTCCACAATTTTTTAAATGTCCCTATTTGATTATTATTTTGAATGTTAATATTTATACTTTTATTAATTATTTTAGAAAAGTTCAAGTAGAAATGTTTGCATTTTCTTCCTTTATTTATTTTATGTAGTCTATTTGAAAAATGTGATTATTTGTTTTAAAGTGTGTTTATTTGTTTTATTTTATTTAGTGTATTTTTATAATTATAGACCAATTATTTAAACATTTTTTGTTTCTTTTCTGTAATCAAAAGGGACAAACTTAGAATTCTAAAGACAACCTGTTATATTATTTTGTCTGTTAATTTATAAATTTTTGAAAGCTTATACTGTTTTTTGTAGTACCTAGAAGCTAAAAGCATGTTTTTGTTCTGTTTAGTGTTTTTATCACTACTTGCATTAAATAATCTTAATTGAAATGTGTTCACATTCAGCAATGTATATTGCTTGTGAAGTTGTAAAGTTTTCTATAATAAGAAATCTTTGCATCATGCTTTTATTTATTTTTTTCCATTTACTACCTCATTTTTGAATTTAAAAAAAAAAATGCTGAAATATTTTTACTAGCAGTTCTTAGTAAACGGAGAACAAATTTTAATATTTGAAAGTAATTAAATAAATCTTTCAGCTTTATTTATTGCATTTACATTTAATACATATCTTATTTACAAAAAATATGTGTTGAAAATTAATGTTTTGATTAATGTATAGTTTATTTAAATTATGATAATTTTATTATATTTATTATGTAGTTGTTAAGAATACTCTATAATTAATTTTTTTCCCAAAATTCATTTCTTTTTATTTTCTACATATTATTTGCTGCTCTTAAAATTTTTGATTTTTTTATAATCTGTGCAATATATTGCTTTAAAAAATATGGTGCTTAATATCTATAAATGTGGAAAATAATCCTAAAAATAGGAATTTGAAGTTTGTCCAGTTATTTAAATTTTATAGGAATACAATTTATTTAGAAAATGAAATGTGGCATATGCAATGAGATTTTCATTTAAATTTAGTCAAGCTAAATTGTAATTTCATTATTATATCAATCTGAATAGATTGGATTTTGGTAATTTTCTGAGAAAAAGAAAATATTGGCATTTCAAGAAATGTTTAAAAATAACCAATTTCTTCAATAGATGGTTTTATTGTTGTATCTGTGATATTCCATCTAGTCTATATGAATCTCTTTAATCTAGTCAGAGTTTTATGTTTTAATCTTTTCAGTGTATTTTCTTATGGAATTAGAATAAAAGCATAATAAATGTGTTTTGTTCCGTATTTTATTTCCTGTATTCATAATAAATTTATTTTTGAATTTGTTTTATTATCACAATTTTGATTTTGGAAATAGTATTCATAGCAGCAGAAAAAAAGCTAAAAAAAAGTAGTGTTTATACTCATATAACATAAATGAAATTTCCTCTTTTAAATTTTTTTTATTATTAACCCTGCAGTTCTGTTCGAGTTTATATGACCCAAACTATTCAGCATTTTTACTAAATATATCTTATCATCCTTGGCAAAAATGTTTTTCGGAATTAATCCCTGTCATGCAATTAATAATATCCTAAAACCCAATTTGTATTTCAGATGGGTTTTTTTTTAACCGATTCAAATAAAAATTTCACACAAAACTATACTTACGGTCACTAACTTTCATACCAAATTTCACGTTTTTAACTCGTAGCGGTCTTAGGTTATAACATTGACATATTTTTTAAAATACTTACTGATTGGCAGCCATTCCATTTATTGGATTTAGCATAAAATTTGATAAGTATTTATAATATGATAATTAGTACTTGAAGTGTTAATGCTTTTTACCAGTTTCAAACTTAAAATGTACTTTACCATTGCCTTTTTTCAAAGTATGCACAGAGAAAGTTAGCATTGCTAAAAGTAGACAATATTCTGCAAGTATAAGAAAAAAATGCAGAAAGAACTCATTATCTAGCTTTCTGTTCCCGATAATGGACTCTAACTTAGGCTATGCCAATGTATATTCCTCATTATTTATGTTTATTTATATTTTATTTTATTATTTATTTATATTTTATTTTATTATTTATTTATATTTTATTTATATTTTAATTATTATTTATTTATTTTATTTATATATTTTATTTATTTATTTATATATTTTTTTATTTATTTATACATTTTTTATTTATTTATATTTTATTTTTCCATTTATTAATTTTTTATTTATCTTCCTCTCTATGCTTTAAATTTTATCTTACTTTATTTTTCTGTCTTCAAAGTTAAATTGCCCATTTTTGACATATTTAATTATTTACTAGTTATGTTTCAATTATACTTTTGCTATGAAATATTATGTAGACTCTTCCGCTTCAACCATTAAACCTACTTCACTTTCTCTATTTATTACAGCCTCTTTATTTTATTTCAATGTTTTTTTAGCTCAGCCTTCAGCTTTTTTTGCATCTAGTGCATATACATTGGAAAGTTAGGTATGAATAACGAGTCTTTTGATAGCTATTTAAATTCTATTTTTTAAAATAAGTTTTTTACCGTTGCAACGTCACTTTCGGCACACGCCTAATCACTATCAGAATACTATAATTCCTTGCATTGAATTTTATGCATCTAGATCTCTTTGTTTTGTAGTAATCGTGTTAAATTACATTCGCAGAGCCAGAAAGACTGACTTTCTCTGAGCAGATTTTGCTGAAAATATGATAGAAAACTTACAAATATTTTTTTATAAAGATCGTATGCAAATTTCATTCGTCTAGAACAAAGCGTTTTTGAGTTATCGTTCTCACCGATGAACAGATAGCATAATTCTAAGAATGAGATTTTTTGATTTTATCATAGAGGGACAGACATTTTTAAAATTTGGTTTTGGAACGATCAGTATTGTTTAAAATATCGAGATTCGTCAAAATCTCGAGTTCAAATTTTTTGATGATTGTTATACTTTCTTAATACTTTATGTACTAGAGAGTTAAAAAAAAAATTGAAGAAATATGGAACAATTGGTGTTGAATAGACAGCCTTTGTTGAAAGTAAAGTTTGTAAATTATTTGCAAACAGAACAAAAAAAGGGGGGGGGGTGGAACAACTAAATGCTTTCTTTGCATATTTCGGACATGCAGGTTACACGACATTTACAAAGAGAAAGTAAAAATTATAATTTTAAAAATTACATTCGATTTTGTTTGCGCACTGCAAAAAGTATTGGAACTAATCCTTACCCTTGTTGATTGTCACAGCCGATTTGTTTGTATTATTATGAATTTGTAATGTTGCATCCTAGTGCAATAAATTTCTTGGCAAGAAAGATTTTAAATTTAAATATGAATACCGGGTCAATGATTTTTGACATCTATGTCCATTTGGTTATAAAGCCGAAGATTCCAGAAACAGCAAGAATCTTTGCGATAAAGTCTCAGGAATGCGGATAAGAGAGATTTTTCCAGTACCTTCTTTGCCTGTTAGGGAAACTACAAAAAGCAGGGAGACGGATTTGAAGCCAGCTCAATTCGGCTCGAGAATAATTGAGTGAGTCCTCTATGGTGTTCTTGAGTGCACTCTGTTTCCTGTATGTTTGTACTTTCGTAAAGAAAAGTGTCATTATTGGTTATTGAGCCTGTCAGACTGTTTCCTCATGCATCTGTTGTTTCCAACTTCGATTTCCTGATTGAATTATGTGTAGAGATTTAATTAGCGGCCATTACCATTTCACATTTAGTTTTATTTTATGGTAATAGATGGCACAATAGGTTCTAAACATCAGGGATTCCACTGAATACCACTGATCCAAAGTCTAAGACGAGTGACGTCAAGTTTGAGAAAAAGCGAACTGTGAGCATTCGCTCGACAGACAGAAAGAGGGAGGGTCATTCGATTCGATAATATGATTTTTTAATACGCAACGGTGGCACATAGTTTTGCCAAGGAACACTTGATTAGGCTTCATCCGTGGTATCATCTAAAGACATCTCTATTGTAAATAGCCTGTCCTGTCCTAATTGTTAATGTCTTTTCTTTATTCTTTGCTGTAAATAAATTTACTATTTTTTTTTTAAGTTTCTCCTTTTTAATCAGTGATCCTAGTCACTGATCTAAATGTGATTGAATGGGCATTATGTCCCATCCATTCCTACATTATAGTATAAGAATGATAACTAAAAAGCGTAGTGAACAATTTAAGCCTTATTACTGACTCTCTCTCCCACCCGAAGGCACATAGAAATAAATACTGAATGATCGTTACAGCAACTCTGTCGGGAACTGTTGTTGAGTCTTAAGGATCATCACCGGTCACGGTTTAACCTTCCCCGTTGGAAGTACGTTCCTTCATCGATGGAAGAGTCAGATCCCTCACCTTTACTATACCCAGGGGGTTGGCGTGATCCTATCACCATGCTGGAAGTATCTCATCCTCAATTACGAGTGCCCCCAGGAGGATAGTGAACAAGGTAAAAGAAAATTTTATGTGAAAGTGAAAAAAATATTGTATACCTTGTTCGAATTATAGTAGACACAAATTGACCAAAAGAAGACACTCAATATATATACTTAATTTTCTTGGCCGCAGTAGCCTGGTTATTAGAGCATTAGTCTCGCAACTGAAAGGTTGCGGGTTCTGTCCTCGTCTCGGCCAAAGACTGCTGTGTTGGCTAAAGGCAGTTAGAGCACGTTAAATAGGTCCTGACTGCAAATTCCTCCGAGTTCCCATAACAAATGATACCTCTGGGGGTACTGAATCAGGGATGAGTTGATCTCTGATTAGGATCTAATTTCTGACTTGCGGATGGATGAATGCATGTATGAATGAGTTCGACCACCCCCTAAGAAGGGTTGAGTGGGTTCGAGCAACGTCGTACTTTCACCCTAACGATGCTCGTTAACAACGAAAGGCGCACATCTCTGCCTTAATTCGAGAGAGCTCCGCTCATTAGGGCTTGGTATGACCAAGTGGCATTAGACCCACCACCACTTAATTTTCTTCAATATACGATGATGCTAAATTCAAAGTATACTTTATATATAAATGTATATAAAAGAAAAAAATATATTGTGTCTGATTATATTAAGTATTCTATCATGATTTACGTATAACAGTAAAATGGAATTTAAACTGTGGAAAATAATTAAATTCATCAGTGTGTTCTTCCTCAGAGTAAAAGAGAATTTTTATGACCAATAATTTTCAACAAGTAATATAAACTGATAAAATGGTCATCAAAAATGGATAGATTTTAATATGCTTTGTGCATTTTTATTTTTTTACTGATTTATTAAAAAAATCTGTATAAGCATTATACAGATTCTAAAAGATCACATAGCCCAGCAATATTTATTTAAGAAAATGAAAGCACTTCAGAGAAATATTAATAACCTTTTTCGAGATTTCTCTCGGTTTACTGCAATAAATTTCTTTTAAGAAATATTGCCCAGAACTTGGAAAAGGATTTCGATCTTAGGACGTATTTCCAGAATCATTAGGGATAGAAAAAAAAGTTCATGTTGTCAAAGGAAATACTTTTGATGATTGATATTTTATTCTGAACTAGGTCGGTTTAAGACTAGGCCAAAGATTAATGTCCCTTTTAAATCGCTTCTAAAAACCGCATGTTTGAATTATTTCCTCTCAGTTTATTTGAGATTTCAAAAACTATCCAAAAAAATGCATGTTTCTAGCAGTAGTGGTGGCATCTGTGAATAAAGATTAGAGATGAAGAGCACATAAGTCTTCTACGGGGCCATTAAAGTCAAAATAGTAAAGGAAAAATTTCTTTATTTTAATCAAATATGGCTAGAGTTCAATTCAATGTAGTTATATTAATGTACAATTTCTAAAGCAATACTAGGGAAATTTTGGGGTGGATCTCGTAATTTTGAACTGCGCTCAGCTAACGAGGACTGCACCTGAGCTGGTACCCCTCTTCAAACTTTGACACCACACTAAAACGGCGATGTTTGGCTCCGACGGATTTGACGCAGTGGACAAGCTTATATGACGTTTCTTAGGTGGGATCAGGTCTCGCATCTGAAACCTTCCGGCTCCGAAGCCGGGACCTTACTATTAGGTCATCTGTGCCTATATGACGCCTATCTAGAAACTGTGCCTATCTAGAAACAAAGAAATGTAAGAATTTTCTCAACGGAATTTGTTGAACATTTAGAATAAATATACAATGTATTTAGTGAGGGATAATGCTGCTACTACTAAAACACAAATGAACTGGACAACTGCAGAATAATTGTTGACAACTTTAGAAACTTGTTGATTCCTTGGCTGAAATTGTTTCAATTTTACTAATATTTATTCTAAAGTTGTTCATATTCATGTATGTTATAATTCGGTATACAAGTTCTGTGGAATACACTGTATCTATCTGCTTCACGAATTTAGAATAATCAAGCTCAAACACATATTGCTTAAAACTCATGATAGCTTTAATTTTAAATTTAATAACTGCAATGCTCATGCAATACGTATTTCCTATAATGTGTAGATGATACGAAATCTGTTAAGATATAATTGAAAAGATGTCTATCTATCACTTGAATTTTTTATATGAACATCATTTTTGAAATAAATCATAGTATTTTTTTTCAACTTGTAAATTAAAGCTTATTGATTTTAATACATTATAATTCGATATACATATAATATTCTCTAGAATTTTAAAATTTCATGAAGTATTTAATTCAAAGCTATGATGTTTAAAACCTCAAATAACGTGTGTTTAAAAGTAAATGAAATTACTGAAAGGAATTGATACTTACCTAGTTTTAAAACGGATTCCGAGCAACTGAAAAGTTTTGGATAGCCGGTCGGAATTTGATGGTTACATTTCGCTGAGACAAACTGAATTCGTATCACAATAGCCCAGGACAATGAAATAGGAATGTCGAAATGAATTGCTGATTGGTGGGATTCTCATTTCTCGTTTTGAAATCATCCTCCTTTTTATAACATTCTGCACAAAATTGTAATGCAGCAAACCTATTTTTCTTTGTACACAAGCTATAGAATATAATGTTAAATGAAATGAACCAAAATCTCAGAAAAATCATGAGATGCAAAGAAGTTATGGGTAAAAATATACGTATATATGTATTTTTTCCATAAATTCGCAAGTTAATGTTTCCAGAAACACCTATAAATGAAAAAAGTATTTCAACAAAATTAAAACTTTTTGTTCATTTCATGGCCGATATTATTTAAAATACGCTGAGAAAATTTGATGTAAATACCTCAATTCGTTTTTGTGCACATTATGTTAACGGTGGAGAATTTCTATGAAAATTAAAGTGTTGAGAAAATTGAAGTTAAAGACAAATTTTAGGTGAAAAAATATGTATCCCAGGATGATAGATCAAGCCTTTTTTTTCCTAGAAAAAGTAAACTGTCTTGGAAAGAGAAAAGTCTGAACTATAAGGAATTACAATTTTAAAAAATTCGCCAATGTGATCGATAATCAGCGTTTTAAGGCTTTATCACGCAGTGAAATTTCGTCAGAACTTTTTCGTTTCTACCCTCAAAAACCGGTCAAGCAAGTTTCATAATCGACAACTTTTTCTAACCAGCTAGAAAATGTTGTCGGAAATATTGTCCACAAACGAAATTCAACCAATCAAATGAAACTTTGAAGTGACGTCACTTTAATTGGCGTTTGCTGGTTGAAAGTGCCGATAATATTTTGCCGTGTGATAAGGCCTTTAAACGTAGTCGGATACGATATAAGAAAAATATTTTTTCCTCGGTGTTCCATATTTTTAACCAATTAATTGTTTCGACCTCTTCGAAAATTGCACATCTGAATTTTCAAGTGAGTATGTGTATATATATATACTAGCCACCTTTGGCGACCAGCTGGTTCGCCATGAGTAATGCGTTCTAAAATTTTCAATTAAATCACATATTCATTAGCCTTGAAGTGATTCCGGGCATTGATTGGCCTGAAATTAATATTTTCCTCGAGATGATGGACGGAAAACGTTAAAAGAACACGTTTTCCTAATAATATTCTTTAATTTTATAAATCAGTCAGTTTTAACTATTGGTTATGCTTCCAAAGTATTTAAAAAAAATGTCGGTGATGTTGCCAAAATATTAAAATGTTTTTTTAAAGAAAGCGAAAAAGGGGAAAAAATTATTGAATTAATGATACAGATATTGCAAATGATTATAGAAATATGCCATTAAATCGGGATTTCAATGCATATGCTGTCTAAATTCAGTCAGGTTAACCATGAATAAAGAAGACTTATTGAATTAATCATTCAGATATTGCAAACGATCATAGAATCCTTTGCCTTGCATTTATTTTTTTAGAAAATATCACTTTTTATATTTATTTATTTTATCCAGTCCCGTGCTGAAAGTTGTATTTCTTTAGATTTGATTTGCCATGATAATTTTTTTTTATTTGCACTTCCGTCATTGTTTTCTTTTATTTTATCCGGTCACATGCTAAAAAAAACATGGTTAAAATATTTCTTTAAAAATTCGTTAAAAATAAAAGCTTAAGTGATACATTAAAACACTGATATCATTAGAAAGCTAATTTTTTTTAATCTTTAAATTGATGTAAAAATCATGTTTGTGCGATAATATTTTTGGAAGTTATAGCGGAAAAACGTCAAAATTTCACTCGAATTTTAATTAATTCAAATTCTAATTAAAAATTCGAAAAAAGGGCTCCGAGGTGCACATTCCCGACCTCCAAGGTATACATGTACCAAATTTGGTAGCTGTAGCTCGAACGGTTTTGCCTGTAGAGCGCCAACACACACATACACACACACACACACATTGAGCTTTATTATAAGTATAGATATATAATTGTCATTGAATAAATTCGTTATAAGGCAAAATATTGTTCTTTTTCCATGACGAATATACCCGTCAAAAGTGGCTAAGTGTTTGAAAAAAATTTACGAAACATTTTCCATTCGAAATAATTTTATTTTTTTCATAAATTGTTATTTTTTTTCCCTTTAAATTACCATGAACATACACACAGACAACAAATATAATGTCTACAATAAACTGTATTTTATTTTCAATAAAAAGTGTAAATACAGGAAAAGTATCTTTCATACATCCAGAATTGCCTGATTTCCTTCGTGTACAATGGAATGTAAAACTCATCCACTTCGATTGCAATTTCATGTTTGAAGCCCGAATGCTTAATTTTTCTGCTAAATGATTTTTCCAAAATATTAGCTTCTTTTGTAGCACATGGAGTTCAAAATACATATTACAGAGCATATATATTAAACAGATTATAAATAACAAATTTCAATCAAGAACTTATTTCATGAATAATGCTAACTAAACGTGTATTCCTCATTCAGATGTTCTGAAAATGCTTTACATTACTGAAGATTCCTTGAAAAATTAAGAGGGGAATAAATCGAATTTATGTGTTGGCCTTCCATTGGAAACATTCTTATAGATATATATTCGTGTTGTAAAGTAAGTTACATATTTTAAGTAGAAAACTAACTGATGCACGGCAATTTAGAGATGAAGAATTATCAGATATCACACATATTATAAATAACAAATTTCAATCAAGAATTTATTTCAGGAATAATGCTAACTAAACGTGAATTCCTCATTCAGATGTTCTGAATATACTTTATGTTACTGAAGATTCCTTGAAATATTAAAATAAATCGAATTTATGTGTTGGCCTTCCATTGGAAACATTCATATATATTATATTATAAATAACAAATTTCAATCAAGCATTTATTTTATGAATAATGCTAACTGAACATGTATTCCTCATTCAGATGTTCTGAATATGCTTTATGTTACTGAAGATTATATATATATATATATATATATGTTGCACAGTAAGTTACATAAATCAAGTAGAAAACTAACTGATGCAAGGCAATTTAGAAATGAAGAACTTTAAAGAATTCAGAATTTTATATAAAAACAAACAAAAAAAAATACGTCATATAATGCTAGCTTAAAATGTGTGTGTGTATGTATTATTGATTTATTTTGAACTATAAATTTGATAATTCATAATAATTCGATAGTTTTAGACAATTCATTATTATCTAGTGTTTCGAATACATTAATATTTCATTTAGAAGTTTTGTCTTATTTTGGAATAAATAATTGGATTAGAAAATGCGGTCAGATAACGAGAAAAAAAAATTGAAATATCCCTTTCTCCAAACTTCTGCAACAAACTGAGAAGCAGGCGTTTTAACTTTCGGCATGTCGGCCGGACTTAGCATACACCAAATTTACATATATAACGTATATTTGATGGAGTCGGATCTCGAGCCATGTGTGCTTTGGTCTCGAAGCTGGGACTTTATTATTAAACCATTAAAATTATTATGCTATGAATTAACTTTTTTGTTTTCTTTCTATACTTATTGTTTGTAACTTTTCACGTAAGAAATATATTGCGTTTTGATTGTATGATTCATGCAATGCTTGAGAGGTTTGTTGATTTCTCGTATTTTAACATGGAATTAATAACTCTTATGAGGAATTTTATTTCATCCCTCAAGTTTAAAAATAGGAAAGCAATGCGGCCATGTCTGCTAAGCAATTTTAAATATAACTCTTTCTTATTTTGAAATTCATATGTAATGGCTGCTACGTATTCATGTAAGATTTCGTAAATGTTGGCTTTCTCGCCACCTTATTTTGCATCGAAAGGACATGAAATCATTATTATAATAGATTGAATATATCTTTTATTTATAAATTTCCATTATTATATCAATGATAAAAAAGGTTAGAATTTTAAAAAATGATACTTTAAAATGTAAACTCTGGAAAAAGTTCTTAATTTTTTTAAATTTTTTTTTTTACATATCTTACTTTGTAGAAATGAGACATTACACAATTTTAATAAGGAAAATAAAATATTTTCTAAGATTTTTTTGATGGATAAATAGAGTAATTTAAATAAAATAAACATTTTCGGCGTCAAATATTTACTAGGAAAAAAATGCTTCCTTTAACTTTAGATTTTGTGGTAACATACGATTCTTCGAAATAGTATCATCAAAGAATTTTATTAATAGGCTTGAAACTGTTAGAAAGTAATCGAATTTTAAGCTTTAAGAACTTAAAAAGAATAATGAAAGTTGTTTGGTTTATTACTATGAATTCAGAAGCATAGTAGCAAATATCTATTTTTAGATTATAGTGTTTTACAAATTGGATATTTTTCTCCAAAACAAAAATTATTATTATTTGTTTAATTCGCCATTTTTATAAATTCTAGTACATTCGCCATTTTTGTAAATTCTAGTAAGACAAAACAAATATGAACATCTATTCACAATGAATATCTTATATAAAACAGGCTTCTTTTTTATAGGTGTAATAATACTTGTAGTAACATGTATTTTGAAACAATTTGCTAAACGTTTTAGCCTAACACCTTGCACTAATTTTCTAAAAAGTTTCTCTATTATATATTTAATATTGCTTAGAAAAGACGTTTTTTTAAGTAAGTTCCAATGATTTATTAGTTTAACTCATTTTAAAGTAATAAGTGGTGTATTAAATTAAAAGAAGTGAACTAGTTTCAAAATGGTATTATGTATAATATATTCATAGCTATAGATATCAAAATAAGTTAAGTTATAAAGCCAGTGTTTGAAATTTTTAACTTTTCAAGTGTTGCTTTTATAAATTATAAATTTGTCATTGAAAATGGGATTTTTTTAGAAAGCTTCATTTGCATTAGAATGGGATTTTTTTTAGAAAGCTTCATTTGCATTAGAATGGGATTTTTTTAGAAAGCTTCATTTGCATTAGAATGGGTAATTCTCAGCAATTTTCAAGCATCTACTCCATAAATATGCATATATTTTAAAAGATATGCATTGATATATTTGTTATGTTGAATACATATCTTGAATACATGTATTGAAATGTATGCTGGTATACCTGATATAATTCTTATTTAGAGAAAAATTATCATCATAATATTAAAAAATATATAATTAGCAAATATTTATATAATCTAGCGCAATTATGCATCATTTCCTATAAATAATATTTTTATCCAATGCAAAATATGCAGTTTTCAATGATAACGTATAAATACACTGTTTTCTATAATATACTATTCATTGATTTTATAAAAAAAAAATATGAGGATTGTGACAATTGCTTCAGAGTCATAGTTCAGATAATCATTTCGAAAATCGTTTTTTTTTCTTTGAAAATCTACTAAAGAGGCGATTCATAGTAAAAAATGATAATTTAATGATTATTGAAAAGATTTTATATACTATAACTAGTTTTTCGTCCAATTTTTCACACGCATTTTCTTTTGTGCCATAAAGTCAACATTTTTTCAAGTATGCCAATTTAATTTTGACAAACCCCTGCCTTTATTGCAGCATGGTATGAGGCAACATGTATTTAGACTTTAAATGGCATGCGCAAAACTGAATTGGCATCGATATACATTTATCGATATTTATCTATATATAGAAATATAACATCAACAACGCGAGGTAATATGATTTGTGAAATGATATAAGATTTACACAATTTGTACTGAAGAGAATTACCAGCGCTTTTCAGTAGCATTCTGATATTTTCATTGAGAATTGACAACGAAAGTGTGGTGCGAATCACAGATGACCGAAAAAAGAATCGCCACTTGATCTCTTAAACTGTATGGTGACCATTCGTTTTTAGCCACAAGAGCGCAATTTCATGAAATGAGATCTTCAGTTTCAGCTAAGATATTCCCAAGATTTCCGTCAGTTAGGGGATGATTATGAAGGTCACTTGGTGCTAGTGTTTTCGAGCCACTGGACGATGTGTGCGTAGTTGGTGTCCATCCACCGGACATTCGCTTCGGCGTTCTCGATAGTCTGCTCGAAGGCCCTCTTGGCCGTACCCAAATTATTCTTGTGTTTCTCGTAAAATTGCTTCAGCTGAAAGATAATGTATTCATTACTTAGTGGATTTCAAACTTATTTTTTATACTAGTACATTTATAATTATTATCATGTGAGATCATGACGTTGTTTTAGTTCGAAACTTCAAAATACGTAGGCAGCAAATTGGAGATATCATGATATTATTTAGGTGTGAGATTTTGAAGCTTAAAAATGCGTAGGCAACAAATTCGTGATTCATCGCTTTTGAGGCATCAGTTTTTCAATTTTAGGGTTATTAGAAAATAATGCAGAAGATAGTCACATTTGGCGTTTTACTGCAAACTAAATTTACTTCTTGATTTCCAAATTATTCATTATTTGAATTCTTACGAATTGTTTGAATTCATTTAAGTCACTAAACTAAGTCTTTTAACCCCGTAGAAATAATCACGAGACTATCAGATTACGCATGCGTCGATATTTAGAAAAACGATAGTTCCCCCTCGCCCATCTCAAAATCGCTTGTGCTCCAAAACTTTGATAACCAGGTAGAAAAATTGAAAATGAAAGTTAAAAACATTTATATATATACATATACACTCAGACAGAGAAGTCTCGTTATTGTTTCAAATTGGCTTAAACTGGTTAATGACTTAAATTAATTAAAATAAATAATGACTTTAAAATAATAATGTCCTCACACAATAACTTGAAATTTGCGGTCGTTGATTTCATTTATATATATTAAACATTTTGCTTATAAACTACATTTTTAAAACGGACTAAAAGGCACAAAATAATTTCATCTAATCCCATACAGATTTTTCGAAAAATTTGTGAAGTGAATTTTAAGAATTCACTAAGATAAACATTTAGGGTAGTGTACATTAGTGTAAAAACTGGCTATAAAATGGAATTTTAAAAATTCGTAAGCACAAAATTTCAGAAAAATCTATATGTGGAGATATTTTATGCTTTTTAATCCGTTTTAAAAACGTGGCATATAAGGTTTTTAAATTAAATAATTACTATCTATTTCTGGTGTAGTTTGTTTGTAACAGAATTTCAACTAATTTCCCGATTGGCATTACACAGTGCTGAAATTTGTATCCAATAGACAAGAAATGCAGTTACAATTTGATTATCATTTAGTTTATATTTTCAAATATGTATTTCATCCGGAAGTTAGTTTAAAATCGATTGCAAAATTTGTACAGAACAGACAAATAGACATATAAGAAAGTGAATTTATAAAGAAAATAGTAATATTAAAAAAATTAATTCAATACATCAACAAAGAATTTTTTAATTTTAATTACGTTTTATTAAATAATTATAAAAAATGTTAACAAAAATTTTTTGATTTTCGCTAGAAATGAACTCTCATTTTTCACCTTCACGCGAAAAATACTGAGATCCTTGCATTTGACCAATTGAGCTCCTACCTACTGATTTCAATCTTCCTTACAAACTGTCAAAACTCTATTTAAAATATTAAACATTAATTAAATTAATGAATTAATATTAAAAAAACTATTAACATCCACTACAAGTTTGAAAAAATGTATTGAAATTTGAGAAAATGAATCAAAAGAATTTTATTAAAGATTGAAACTTGAACAAGACTGTGTGAAAAATAGTAGGAATTGAATTGCTTTAAGCTTGCCTTAAAAATTTATTACGTGCCTTATTAACATCCGATAATAAAATTGCTCATTTATTAACTAACTAGCCAGAGTGATCTCCCCCAAAACTTTTTTTTTTTTTTGATTCTCTATAATGAACTTGGGATGTCAGGGAATGCCTTACATGGCTCTGACATACATTAGTCACAAAGTATTAGCTTGTGGCGTGATTTAACACTTTTATTGACTCTATCGTGACATACTCGGCGATTTATTTGACGATTAATCAATGGTAAAATAATAATATCCAAAAATATTAGTATCCGATAATTTAATAGTATCAAATTATCGAATTTGTGTTTTTGACATATTTTCCTCAATCGATTGAAACAAAAATTTGTTGTAAAATTGCACTTGTACTCACAAAATTCCAATCCCAATTTGATAACATTTAAGTCATTGTGTTTTTAAATTATCGAATTTACTTTTTCTGAAAGTATAAACAGGTAGATAATCATCACGTAGTTGGATTTTGCTGAAAATTGGGCAGATATCTACAATATAAATGTTAAATCATTGCCCCGAATTTCATCGATCTATTTCTCTCCTTTTGGAATTATTCTCTTGTATTTGAACAGCCAGAGAGACGAACTTCCTCTGAACAGATGTTATTCAAAATTTGAACGAAATCTCCAAACTTGTTGTAAAGACTGTATATCTAATTTCAACTGTCACCCTCAAAGCGTTTTTGATTATAATAGTCACAAGCAGAAAGACAGATATTTTCTAAAAAATTGTTTTCGAACTCATAGAGGTCTTAAGTGCGGATATTCGCCAAAATCTTGAGTTCGATTTTTTTTGTTAATTATTATACTTATTCTGTATTAGATAAGCGAAAAAGTAATGAGATATTCTTTGATGATTACTATACTTTTTTTATACTAAGATGAGAAAAAAGTAATGAGGTATTTTTTGATGACTACTATATTTTTTCAATACTAAGTATGAAAAAAAGTAATCAAGTCTTTTTTGATGATTAGTATACTTTTTCTATATTAAGTATGAGAAAAAAGTAATCAGGTATTTT
>JAPMOQ010022186.1:857855-907708 GCA_026543055.1 Argiope trifasciata
CACACACACACACACACACACACACACACACACACACACACATATATTGAGCATCTCTCGCATTTCTGATTACTAATTCGATTAACTTCCGAAATGCCTCAAATTATTCAATCAATTAATCAAAGAAAAATAATGCTATAACATAGTAAAGCACATTTTTTTGATAACAAAGTAACATGTTTTGTAAAAAAATAAATTATAGAATATATATATTTTTTCAATGTAGAATTGCAAAAATACCTTCCATTTCCCATAGATGGCACTTCTACAAATCATGGAATCTATGAATGAGAATCCGTGCAGAGCTGCTTTCCAAGGCAGGTAGGCATCCTCTTCTTTCAGATAAAGAGTAGTGTTCAAAGCAATATGATAATTTAGTTGACCGGCTCTAAAGAAGGGAGAAAAAAATCTTTTAAACAGACTCGCATTTTATTTCAATTCTAGCAATATAAAAAAACACCAACATAAGCAATTTTACAAAAAATATTTCTCACAGAATTATAAAAATCCAAGGAAAAATTCTTTTTATCTCCCTTTAAGACATAATACATCCAATATATTTTATATAATATTTCTTACAGTGTACCGTCCGTCATAAAAGCATACGGATATTTCTTATTGTTTAAAATCTATAACAGCGAAATCAAGGAAAATATGTCATTCAACTTGGAAGTATGGCCTCTATAAAAATTGGAAGACTGCGTTTATAGAAGGGGTCAACTATATATTTATACTTTTATAATCTTTAAATTTTTGAATTGAAACCCTCAATTTTTTTGTCTTTTAAATTATTCCAAATAATGAGAAATCACCTGGTATAAAATTGCAGCGATATAGGTTCAAAATAACTGGAGATATGAGAAAAATTATTATAAGGCATTTTTTAGTAAATGAAAAGATAACAAACAGATCATGCTATCAATACTTCTCTCCATTCTAATTTTCATTTCGGTGGTAAATACAGTAACTTAGCTTTAAAAAAAATAAGGCTTTTTTAAGGATGAAAAATGACGAAATAACAATTTGAAATTCCTGTTTTTATTTCCATCTGTAGCTACAGGGTGATCAGCGAATAAGCCCTGATTTCAAAATTAAATATCTCTACAACAAAGTTTGATAGAATTATGCGGTAAACTACACATTTATTAGCAAAACTGTAAAAATGCTGTACAAAAGTTTAGAAAATTTAGCTACGAGAATCGTTAACAGATGGCGTTCTAATCACAAGGTCCATAGACGCTTTCAATGTGACGTCAAAACGGAAAAATGACTCCCGATCTGACTCCTTGTGACTTCTTTCTGTGGGGAGCATTGAAAGACACTGTCTATAGAAACAATTACACCACTCTAGATGAGCTTGAATCGTTGATTGGTGTTGCACGTGATTCCATTTCCGTTGAGACATTGCGAGACGTGATGTCAAATTTCATTGTCCGTTTACGCCACCCCATTGTTTTGAACGGTGAACCTTTTCAAAAAATTGTATTTTGATTTCAATGACCGCATCACTTTATTGTTTTTTTAGAATCTTTTCTGAGAAAGAGTTTTTAGTGCAGAGTGTCATCTGTTAACGATTTTTGTAACTAAATTTTCTAACTTTTGTACACTATTTCTAAAGTTTTGCTGATAAACGTACAGTTTACCGCATAATTCTATCGATCCTTTTTGTAGAGATATTTAATTTTGAAATCAGGGCTTATTCGCTGATCACCCTGTATAAGAAATTAAAAGTTTCAAAGTGCATCGATTTATGTAATTGAAAATTCTGAATAAATTTAACAATATAAATAAAACAAACTTAAACTAAAAAAGAATGTGGATCAGATAAAAAACAACATATAGATGCTTACTTCTTGGAATACTACTTTATAATTGAGTTACAAATGGAGTAATAACTGCTGATTTGCAGGTTCAAGTTTCAACTAAATAATATTTTAAATCCTTTTTTGAGAATTTTTCTTATGTTCAGTCTTTTTTACAAGAATCGATAATAAATAAGAATCATGAATATAAATATAAAACAGCTTTGAAAGATGCTTTATTTCGCATCTCATTTTTAAAAATTCTTTTTGACAGAAAGTTGCGATTCCCCACTAAGAAAATGAAAATAATGCTGTTCTAAAATATTTTAGTTGTTTTTTATATATCTCAAATCTATTTGATGTAATAAATAAATTAGGAATAAAGAGATCCTTTTTGTAGAGAATGATTTAGTACTTGCTTCTTTAATTAACACTAAAAGCTCTACAAATTTCTATTAAAATGTTTTCAAACATTTAAACTTAAACATTATACACTTTTATATATATGAAATAAAATACATTTATATGTTTAAAACTATATAATTTCTGCCTTTTTTTAAATAAGATATTTTAATATAAAAAGATTTAATACCATATTCAACTCCCTTGAAAATATTGAAAAATATGATTTTCATTTAACGTTAACAGCCCAACCTTCCAATCGCTTATTATGTATCAATCTTTTATTCTAAATTACAAAATGTTTCATGTATTCGAGTTAAATTGATTTTCTGAATTCGAAAATGCACTCGAAAGAGTGTTTTCGTATTAGAAAGGGTTGAGTTTGTGTAAATCTAAATAAGAACTTGCATGAAAAAATATTTCAATCATTTTATAGAAAAGGATATATTTTATAGAATTTTTATTTACAGTTTTAAAAAATTTAGTTTCGGAATAACGTGAAACATCTTCATAATTTTTAATGGGAAAAACCGGATAATTTTTAATGGAAAAAAACCGGATAATTTTTAATGGAAAAAACCGAATAATTTTTACTGGAAAAAACCGGATAATTTAAAAATTTTAATACAAAAATGGTTATGCAATTAAATGTATTGCATTAAACGTAAATGTTTAGTTTAATAAACAATTAGCTTTCGTAAGTTTAATATTAATTAAAAAATGAAATATATGTCTATAAATCCATATTCCTACATCAACTTTAAATTTTTATCGAAAATGATAAAAATGAATCTGCCAGAAGTCTTGGTAAAATTAAGTATTCTAAAGAAAAGAATCGGAAGCATTTTTTAATAATAACAACGACAGTTCTGAAAGAAAATTTGTGCTTCATTACTTATTTCGTTGTAAAATTGAGGGAGGGAAACTAAAACTTACCTTGCTAAATCTAATGAATCATCTATGATCTGGGCTCGATTCACAGTATGGATTTTCTGAAAAACCAGAGCTCATGTTTATTTAAATATCGTATTTTCACACGAATTTTAGAAAGTAAAAAATATTTCCTTTAAACTTTCCACAATTTTAAATTCCTTGAACGTTTTGAAACCAGTGTCTTCAATTTCAAGACAAGCTTTTAAATTTACAAATGATAACCAGCTGGGGTGATTTCCCAAAATTTTTTCTTATATTCGCAGTAAAGATGTTATCTCCTCTCCTGTCATCACATAAAACTGTCGGTTAGATTGCAAATATGTTGCATGGTAGTAACAAACAATAGTTACGATGTATTGACCTCTGGATGCGAATTATGAGGGGTGATCCAAAAAGGTTTTCAAGGAAAAGTGGTGGTGGGTCTAATACCACTTGGTCATACCAAGCCCGAATGAGCAGAGCTATCAAATTAAGGTAGAAGTGTGAGCCTTTCGTTGTTAACGAGCACCGTTAAGGTGAAAGTATGACTTTGCTCGAACACACACGACACAACCCTTTTTTTTGAGGGGGGGGGGTCGAATTCATTCATATACTCATTCATCCATCTGTTAGTCAGAATTTAGATCCAAATCAGAGACCGACTCATTCCTGATTCAGTATCCCCAGAGGTATAATTTGTTATAGAAACTTGGAGGACTTTGCAGTCACGACCTATTTAACGCGCCCCAACTGCCATTAGTCAGCACGACGGTCTTTGGCTGAGACGAGGACAAAACCCGTGACCTTTCGGTTGCGAGACTGACGCTCTACCAATCAGGCTACTGCGGCCCAAAGGAAAAGTATTGCATTAATAATAGACACAGGATACAAATCTAATTTAGAGACATTTGCAATGGCATCTTCTCTACATAATCACCAAACCTGTTGAGGCATTTATCACACATCTGGACCAGTTTGTTTAACCTGTCTCTTTAATAATCATGTCCTTAGCTATTCAGCAAGTTTTTGGCAGCTTTTTAAACATTATGGTCAGATATGAACCTTGATTCGTATAAGTGTTTCTTCAACACCAAGGAAAGAAAATAGTCTCTAGGAGCCTGTATGGGGGCAACTTCAGATCTCCCAACTAAACGCATCCAGTAATCTCTCTGCTCGCCTCAAAAGAACGACACTATTTCGCTCTCCGTACATTTAACGATTTATCTGTGAAAGTCTGATGGGGACACGTTCTCGGTCCAGAGAAATTGTATCACGGCTCGTATCTCTGCGCGAGACCACTTCTCTAGATGTCTTGCCATTACTATCGCTGTTTCAATCCTGAGTAGTAACACTATCTGCTCGGAAGACCGGTTTAAACAATTAGCACGATCTGTCTCCACTCTGAGCAACAATATTCTCATCCACAATTTCTACTTTTCAAATACTGCCGCTTGTAAACAATTTTTGGGATCACCCCTCGTATAATTTGATTCATGACAACTTTTTGGAAGTTTAATTCCTGAGATACGGTTAATACACAAGCACATGCAAATGAAATTTATATTTTGGTCCCTTTTTCCCTAGCCAACTGAAACAAGAATTTGATATACAGCTTTAGATATAGTCACAAAATGATGTAACAAATTTTATTTATTTAGGTGATCTTGCTTTGAAAAATCGTGTTTACGGTCATGAGGAATCACTAACCAAAAAAAAAAAAGTCAAGAATTTTTTGAATTTTTGAGAAAGTCTCTTCGAAAGATTTGGTTAAAAATTTAATACGGATCTTCACTTCAGATGCTAAAACTGTTTATCGCATTTTTATTTATCTAGTTATTGTGTTCATTTGTACTCGAATAATTACACAGAAAGATTTCCTCTGGGTATTTTTTGTCAAAATTTGATAGAAATCTACGAATGTAGTGTAGCGTCTATATGCCAAATTTCATCCTTCTATAATATGGAGAATCGTCCGTCATGTTTTCGAGTTATTTTTAATTATCACAATCAAGTTATCAAACAGACAGGCAAAATTCATTTTTTTAAAATCTCAGAGGCTTTAAAACATGAGGAGCCGACAAAATTTCGAATTCGATTTTTTGTTTTGTTTTACTAGATGAAGTAATAATAGCTTTATATAAATACTCTCTTTAAGAAACTGTATGCAGTGCAAGTCGTTGCGATAAATGTATTTATTTTCTTTGTTTTATTTATTTATTTATAATTTTGCATAATACTTAGAATCTAGAATTATATTTCAATTAATATGGTTGTAATATGCCCTTTTCACTATTTAATTCTGACATTATTTAATTCTTAATATGTTAATAATGATAAAAAGCAGTTATATAAATGAAAAATATTTTTAAAGATTAAACATTAAATAGGATCTCTTTTTATTAATATGTTCGATGAATATAATTTCATTACTCTGGCTGTTAAATAAATGATACACGTAATTACTGACTTACTTTATGATCATCCTGGAATTGTTGGATAAGCAATTTCCAGTTATGCTCATCGTAGTTCACTCTGTAATATCCAACCTCCTGAATGTTGGCCACTACCCAGTGATTTTTACCAGGAAGCCCGCTGAGGCTGCCTACAAATATACAGAAGAAATTTTGATTGAATTCTTTTGAAATAATATAAATACGAAAATATTCTTCATTTCAAAGCGTTTTTTCAAATTTATTATTATATAATGTAAAACCACCTGTTCAGTTTCAGTTAGCTTAAAAACTCATTTTAAAATTACCACTGTACCTAGGACTTCACCTCCATTAACTTGATTTAAAAATATGTAAGAGGCAAAATATGTATTATTTTACATTAAACAGTTTTCTTACGGCAATTTTTTAAAATTCTTATTCTTAATAAAACTCTCCCCCCAAATTTAAATAGTAATTAAACAATTATTATCAACTATTTAAGTTAACAATCACTATTTGTTTTACTGTTTTTTTATATATTTGTAATACTTACTTCGAGACAAGAATTTTTCGTAGTAGAAATAAGAAGTTTCTAAGCAAATACTGGGAAATTAAACAAATGAAATGTTATCAATTTTATGAGGAGACTATCTAATATGTTTCTTTAATCTGAAATACTTAATAATTTTTTTATTTATTTAAAAGAATGTGCTTGGTTTTTTTTCCTTCACTCTGAACTTGTCGACTTCAGCAATATTAGAATTCGTTTAGAATTAATCAAGTAAAAAAGGTAGAGCTGGGTCAGAAAATAAGTAAACATTTTAGAATGAAGTTAATATGCGATAAATTAAGCTCAAAATTAGGGAAATTAATTAAGTTTAAATTAGATTTTCCCATAATATTAAACCAAGAAACTAACGATTTCACAATCAGGAAGTGAACTAAGAATTCATCGTCATAATGATAAATGATGGTGGACTCTAACCTCAAGGTAGAATTTTTCTTTCGCTTTTTATTTCGTACCATTTACTTGTTTTAAAATGCAAAAATAGCAATCTAATGTCTCCAAACTAATTACTACCCGATGTTTCATTTAATTTTCATACATTTTTAAATGTTCTTAAACAATGCGGAACGTTATACAGGGCTACTATGTCCTGTTCCCTATAGAAGCGAAAAGACCTAGATAGAAAAAAACCGATTACTATGCAGGCGTTGATTTTTTTTGAGGGGGGAAGAGGTCAGAAACTCAACATATTAAACAGAAAATAGTATATCGGTTATACTTGAAGATTGTCAGTAATGATTTAAGTACAGTACTGATGGTACCACGTAATCTCAAAACCCTGAAGGATACGATGTTAAAGATTGATAGTGTCATTCCAACTGTTTGAGAGAGTGCAGATGGGGAGAAAGACAGCTATTTACTACTCCGAAAGGAATGTTAGTTTGACTGTTCGGTGAATGTAAGGTTGGTCATTACTTATTCAGCAGTCGACCACAATACATTCTGTCAATGCTGCTGCGTTCAGTGGTGGAGGGGTGGTCGGTTATATGCAAGAAGAAGAAGTATATAGGTTATAATAATAAAAGCCAAAATGAAGTAGTGTCTGTTATTGCTTTAAGAACGATAGAAAGGAGATTCTATATATTGTTGGATTAGTGTCAGATGACAGAAAACCAAAATGAGAAAGGTTTATTTGCTGTTCTAGATACGGGAAAGGTCAATGGTAGGATTAGTCGCAAAAACAATTTTACTAAATTTAAAATATTATGTCTCAAATTCTTAGACTTGAAAGCATTTTTTATCAAGAGGAGCACCGAGTACATCAGCTTATGATTCCATGATATATTTTAAGGATTATTTCTGGAAAAGTCAAAATACAAGCGTCTAATATTAACGAATCCAGGATTGAATCACCAGATTCAGATATAAAAGAGAGAAGTGGACATTTAAAAGTTAAAATCTTAAAAAAATACATTAGAAAATCATTGATTTCGACTATGTATGCACAGAATATACAGAACTGGATATACAGAAGATATTAAAGAGGTTTGAATGTGTCAATAACATACTGTGTAATTTAAATAGCAAAAAAAAAAAAAACCCTTTAATATTTTTACGTCATAATAAAATAAATCTCCTTATTGCAATCTCTTCTTTACTTGAGCGGGCCATTATCTTAGATTTGTATGATATACAGTTTGGTTGTAATTAAACTTCCCCTATAAACAGCATCATACAATGTAACGCAACTTGGAATATAGTTTATATATGCGTTTTGTTTTGTTTAGTTATATTAACGTCCCGTTTAAAGAAACACGAGGACTATTTTGGGATGGACCTCGTAATTGTGAACCACGGTCAGATGACGAGGACGACACCTGAACTGGCATCTCACTCTCCACACCACACCGCACCAGTGGGAGGACGTTTTGGCCTGATAGATTTAACGTGCAAGAAATCTCCTCACACGTCGGTTCTTCGGTGGTATCGAGTCTCGAACCTGAAACACTCCGGTTCCGAAGCCTAGATCTTACCACCAGGCCACCGCGATTCCAAATTTATACATAAGAAACCCTCACGGAATATCGAAAGAAAAAAAAGCTCCAAAATGTTCATCAGAGGGTGCTTTTCCGGAAAAACAATAAATTTAAAACCATAAACGACCAAAACGGAGTATAGAAACAATATTAAAATTTACTTAGTTTCTGATCACATTGTCATCCATTGAACCACAATAAATAAAGGTTTTAAGAAAACATCAGTATACTGATTAAGGAGGGAATAAAAAATAGTTCAATTTGCAGAAACAAGAATGATTAGGACGAAATTACACAAGAGGAGCAGTTGTTAATCGCCCAGAATGAAGGTACTTCATCTCACCACCCTCATTGACCTGCAAAATTTCGAGTCGATGGATTGTGTATTCAACATCAATCAGACCGTAACTAATTAGTTGTGATGCTTCGTACATGAAGCATTATGGAGTTCTTTAAGACATTCAACGTTGTTACACTGTCGCAATAAAATACCATCATCATTACTGCTGGAAACAAATATGACATAAAACATGACAACTACAGCAAACGTTTCTTACCCTAACATGTTTTGCATAAAGTTTCCTCTTCTTTGCAAGCATGCCAATCTAGACATTTTTTCCGTGAAACTGACAGTTTTTACCGGTTTTACATTTTATTACTCATAATTCTGAATTGCTAATATTGTTTCTTTATTCAGTTTTGGTTGGTTATTGTGTTAAAATTAATATTTTTTTTTCTGGAAAAAGTGCCTTCTGGGGGACATTTTGGAACTAATTTTTTTTTTCAAAATTCCTTGTGTACATCTCATGTATAGTCTATATACCAAATTTTGTTCCAATTCGTCACCCGTTTGCGATGTAGAATGTTGTTTATAGGGAAGTTAATTATAACTACATTGTATATAAACGTTTAATTTCTTCAACAAGCCATTTCTAAGACATAAAATACTCCTTACCATTGGTTTTATGAAGCCACATCTTTGTGTTGGGAGTCCAATCAGGGTTCAGACCATCGGTATAGGTAAAGGGAATCTCCCAAGCACTTCTATTAAAGAAAATAAAACATTTCTTTTTATAATACGAATATAAATATTCGTCTTGGTATAAATAAGCAAATGCATTATTAATTTAATGTAAATCAGACTAACAATCATTCCTATTATTATCGAGAACGTGATGTTGTTTGGGTTTCAGGTTTTTTGAAGCTTCAAAATGCGTAGGCAACTAATTGGCGATTTCGGCCATTTTCGGCTTTTAGGTTATTAAAAAATAATGTAAAAAGTTGTTAGTCACATTTGGCAATTTATCGCCAGCTAAAGTTGCTTGATTTACAAATTATTTGTTCTCTGAATTCTTATGAATTTTCTTAATTTAAGTCATTAATTAATTTAAACCGGTTGCGATAATAGATTTCATTTAAAAGAAGTTTAAACTGAAATGACCATTGAACTGCTACCAAAATTAAAATATTAATTTAGTGAAGAACTCTTATGAAACATTTTTGAATGAAGAATCTATAGAAAGTTTAAAGAGCTATAAATAGAAAACTATTGAACTATTAAAATGCTCAATCATGAAAAAAAAAAAAAAATCGAAATTTTGAAGAATCCTCGAGGGGTTATTTTCATCAATGTTCAGAATATTTTACGAAATTTCTAATATCTGAGACGTTCAGAAAGAAAACAGCTGCATATTCATATAGAATAAAAAAGTGATATGCGTCTAACGGTGATGCGTTACTTAGATAATTACTTTTTCTTTTATCGACACATAAATTCAAATATCTCCAATTATATTAAAATTCTTAATGGTGAAGATTAAGTGATGTTCGTAATTTTACTTGAAATTGCATATTGTAACCGTAACTATTTTCCTCGGCCCTCTATTGGCCGCTGCCATGAACAGTCAGTCCATGTCTTGGAAGCGAGCGTAAAGATGATATAGTCCCCAAGTATTATTTTAATGCATATATGTTAAAGTTACTGTCCTAAATAGTTTTGTCCCCGTGTAAATCATATCCTTTAATGTCATTAAATGTATTTTTAACTAAATTGGCATTATTTCTTGATTTTAATAGTCTACCCTGACAGAATTAAAATTTTGGCGCCCTTTCGGTCACAATATTCTTTTCGAAAAAAAAATAATTAAAGAAGGTTCGAACTCACGTATCCATGGCACCACCCTTTTCGAGAAGGAATCGAACTTGCTGGACGGTAGCTGTGCCTGCTGAGTAGTCCCGGATAACACTGACCACGGGGTATCCTGTTTGCAGAGTCCAGGAGTCCATCACTTTCTTTACATTGATGCGATCTGCGCCGTTCTTTTGAATCTGCAAAACGATATTATTTGTGAATGAAATTTCGAAATCCTCCTAAGTTTCTTTAGGCCATGTTCAGAAATATGGAGATGGAGCTTCAGCTAAAAATTTTTTGAATAAATCTTTCAAATTCAACATGATTATTAAAAAGGAAAAAATTGCAGCTACACTGTTTTAGGCAGTTTTCAAAAGAACATCCCAAAATGACATATTAAGGAGAAAGATCAATGATCGAAACATGATAAACTATTTATTAGTTATACAACATACATATGTAAATATAGAAGAAAAACTTTATTAAAAAATATAGTATTATGGACCTAATTCAGTTTACTTGATATTTTTTCACTAGTACTTTCAAAACTAAAATAAATCCGAAATTTTTCCATCAATGTTTGGCGAGTCATAAAAGGAATGTAGAATAACTTCCTCGAATTCCCCATCCGTATTTAAATTAGTATCAGAGAATTTCTCTAATATTAATACACAGATTGCTATTAATTTCAAAATCATGATGCACTTTTCAGCATTCATCCCCAAATCATCAGTAGCGCTTCTTACTGGTATATTATATGCAATGTAGCATCACCAAATTCTTGAAAATTGATATTTCCAAATGATTTTAAATAATCGAAAAATATACTTTCAAACAATATACAAAATTAGTATATAGAAATTATAGCTCAAATATAAAACTGAAATATAAACAAGTAATTGATTTTTTATTCAATTCCCACTTATTTTCTTATATTAAATATGCATATTTTATATTATTTATGATCGGGTATAGCGTCAGTAATCTCAGAGCTTGGCGACCAAATAGAAATGAATAGGAAAATTTAATTTATAGATTAATACTTGGAAAAAAACTGTATTAACACTATATATATATATATGTGGTAAATTAATTCCACGAGAGGGCGCTCAGAACTTCTTCTGGTGTTAACCAGCAGTCAAAGGGGAGAGGGCAGAGATACCAAGGAATACGGACGGTTCCGCTACCGGAGACCGAGAAGGGTCGCGAGTGGAAACCGTCGAGACATGATCCTCTTCAAAGGGCCGAAACTGGAATTCTTGTGTTGAAGAATTCATCGGTAGATGCTCAAGGTGCCATGCGTAGGTGGAAAAGAGCAACTCCTGTTATCTACTGTTCACCTCCATGCCATTGAAATTAATTCTTCATCAGTGAAATTTAATTGTAAAAATCATCTAATTTTAATCCTTCAATAAACCAATAGTAATCTAAACCAGTGGACTGATGAATTAAAACCCTTATTTAGATGGCTGGGCGAAAGCAACTATCTTTTCGAGATAAACTGAAAGTTATCATTGATATTGATGAGGGAATGAAGCAGATTGATGCGGCTAAGAAACATGGATTATCGCAATCTACAGTTGCAACATTCCTAAAGAAGAGAAAGCAAATCGAAGATGCTGTAACTTCAAATGAAATTAACCCAGAGCGAAAACGACTGAAGGTTGCGACAAATGAAAACATTGATGCTGCTGTTTTAAAATGGTTTCAAGAGATGAGAGCAACAAATGTCCCAATAAATGGACCTTTATTATGTGCAAAATCACGGAAATTTGCAGCAATGCTAGGGAACGAAACTTTCAAAGCTAGCAATGGGTGGTTAATGCGTTTTCGAGATCGTCATGGAATAACTTTCCAAGAAGTTCACGGAGAGAAAAAGTCAGCCCCGATAAACGATGCAAATGAATGGCGGCAAAACAAGATGAAAGAAATCTTAGAAAAGTATGCTCCAGAAGACATTTATAATGCAGATGAAGCTGGGCTGTTTTTCCAACTCCTACCCGATCGAACATTGGCATTCAAGGGTGAAAAGTGTTATGGAGGGAAGAAATCAAAGCAGAGACTGACTGTTCTTCTATGTACAAATAGCACAGGAACGCATAGAATACAACCTCTCGTCATTGGTAAATCATTGAAGCCAAGGTGCTTTAAGAACGTGAAAAGTCTTCCCGTGGAGTATAAAGCAAATAAGAAGGCTTGGATGACGTCTAAACTTTTTTCCGAATGGTTACAGAAGTTAGACAATGAAATGAAGAAGAGAAAGAAAAAAATCGTTTTGTTGATAGATAACTGCGGTGCTCACACGTCATTTCCAAAGCTACAAAATATCGAAATAGCTTTTTTCCCTGCCAATTGCACTTCAATTTTACAGCCACTTGATATGGGCATAATTAAGTGCTTCAAAGGATATTACAGAAAACGGTTGGTGGACTCCATACTTGTAAACTTTGAAAATAAAGTAGAAGACCCTTTCAAAGCTGTAAATGTCAAGGAAGCGTGTCACAATATTGCTGGAAGTTGGTGGGAAGTAACAGAAAAAACCATTCGGAATTGCTGGAAAAAGGCTGGTCTTTGTGTTATGGAAGATAAGAAATCTGATAATGATGAAAATTCCATAGACAATGATCTCTCAGATGATCAAGAATGTGTTTTGCACATCAAAAAATCCGTATCCCAACTTGAGGAAACAAGCGGTAAAAAGTTTGGAATTAGTATAGAAGACTATTTAACAGCAGATGATGATCTTATGGTTTTCGCAGCAGTTACTGATGAAGATATTCTCTCTGAAATTACTGATGAGATAGGAAACAATGATGAAGATGACGATGATATTGATGATGATGATAATACAGGTCCATCGCAGTCCTTATTGTCATCCCAGGAAGCTCTTCAATCCTTGAATTCTATACGGACATTTTTTTCAAGCCTTCCGTCGACAAATGAAGAACATTTTCGTGCACTAGACTCAATGCATACAGTATTGGTGAACTTAAGAGTTAAAAAAATGAATAAACAAACAAAAATAATGGATTATTTTCAATAAAAAGTGTTTTCAGGTATGTGAATATTTATGTGCTTATTTTCTGAATTTATCTTATTTTTTTTTAGTATTTAAACCACTATTATTAGTATTTTACAAATTAATTTCTTCTAAATATAGACTTAAAAGTAGTATGTTATGCACCTTAAACTAATAATAATAATAATAAATACTCTTATTAAATGCTCAAAATATGTGGGCCCTCGTTATAACAATATGCCTCTCTACAACAATATATTTATTTGGTCCCTAAAATATTGTTGTAACGAGGTTTCACTGTATATATATATATATATGAATGGTGCTATACCGTATAAAGAAAAATGATTGCGAAATTCTGCCAAGAATAGCAACGGTTTGAGGAATATCACTACATCTTATACTCGCATTAATTAAAAAGAATGCCAAATTAGAAAAAACAGCAAGTTTTAATGCGGTTTCGCAGTATAATTTCACATTTTGAAGCATGAAAAACCACTTTTAAATAAAATAAGTTTTATAAATCGATTAAGAACGGATTTCAAACATAATACCAGAAACAATACAGAGCTATCACGCTATTATTCGAAAACCGAAACTTAGCAATTCAAATGAAACTTTTAATGTTTTTTCCATTTATCACGGTCGATGATTGTCATGGTAAAGATTTTATTCTCAAATTTCGGGATGTTGAACAAAGACAATTAACAACAACAAAAAATGTCTGTGAGGAGTTTTATAATGCATAAATCAAACGGGTGTTGTAACTTTTTGTAGTTAATTATTGCAGATGAATATATTAATGTTGAAATAAAATACACAGTAAAATTAAAATGCATGTTAGAAAAAGAATATCAGTTAAACATCAAAAATAAACACAGACAATGAAAAGAAAGAATCTATCTTCCCAAAAGAAAATATATTCTTCGATTAAAATTTTATTTATCAAAAAAAAAATACATATCGATTTTTATTAGAGAGAAAAGCAGGTATGATTAGTTTAGATCTTCAAGAACATAAGTTATGCATGGAGAAGATAAAGCTGGAATAAAATATGCGAAAAGGAAGAAAGTTGGAATGTAGTCAATAAAGGATATTATGCTAATCAAATTTTTATTTCATCCAATTTAAAGCGCAGCTATCCACGTAACGAAGAAATTGTTGATTTTAAAACTTCCATTGAATTATACGAGATGGTGAAATCTTGGAGTTTTCTAGTATTATAATGTGATAGTAGAATATTACAAGGAAATTTTTCCAACAAAAGATAAAAGGTCATATTCAAAACAAGCTCCTTGAACTGTTGCAAAAACACACACTTCATCTTGATATTGCAAGGCCATTTTCCACAAGATCATCTGAATATAAAATGAAAGGGGCACGTGTCTCACTCAAAAACCCCCTTGTCAATTTATTTTTCCTTTTCTCTATAATGAGATATTAGGCAATATTTAGAGATGGAAGCAGCACCTTGAAAACTTTCGTGTATTCTGTTATTTATACAGAATGATAATGATATATAATCATGGCCATCACACTTTCAGATCATATCCTGTGATTTCACAAACGCTACTAGGCATTCAAGTAGGAACTATTTTCTTGTGTGTGTTTCTGGTAGAAGTCTTGATTAACCAATTTCTTCCCTACTGTTCCATTTTTGGAGCCCCCCTCACATGAAAGCTATTTTTATTATATATTTTTTACCAAACGTATAGAAATTTCATGCAAAAATTCCAATTTTTTAACCTTAGGCATAAATTGGCTAACAAAATGCCGTCTGGCGATACCACAGTGTGTCGTACGTAAAGTAAACGATTTATAAATTTCACAATTTATAATCGTCCGATAAATCTCAAAAACTGCTGGCGACAAGCGAAGTAATTTTAATTAGTGCCATTGCGCCAAGTGAAGAAATTTTGGGCATGGCAAAGCCATGGGAATTGCAAAGTGTTAAACATATCTATCTATAAGAGAACATTTTTGAGTGTGTAAATGCGTTCATGAGTATGGCTTCCAGATAAATCTATCGAATTTACAGCAATGAAATTTGATATACATTTTACAATTTAAACTAGAAAATTTTTCATTATTTGTTTTGTTAGTTATGATTTTTTTTCTCCATATTTTCCTCTAGTATCGTTTCTAAAAATGGCAGAAAGATTAGTACATCATTGAAGAACATAAACCAAGTCATTCTTTAAAAAAATTTAAAATTTTTGACCTTAATTCGTTGAATTTTGAGAGATTTTTTTTATAAAAAACATCAATTTTACTTGGAAAAGTTTAAAAATATCTTGCATTCGACATTCAAATTAGATCATGCTCTTAAATATATTGATGTTACTATATGGAATTATCTCTGTAATTTAAAACAAATATAAGCAATATTTCTTTTTTTCATTGATTTTAAACTAAATATTTATTTTCTGATGAATTTTAAGATTTTAACAGGCTGATCTGAGGCACGAGTGTGAGGCTGCGGTAGGTAGGTAAGTAAGGTTTATTGGCACAAGAGCCATTTGTGGCCATACTGCGCCAGTCATATGGTTTAAATTAAGACTACATTAATATGAGCCCAACTAATGAATTATAAATTAATACGAATCGAAGAAATTGCAAGAAATATAAGAGGTGCAACAATCAGCTAATAAAATTTCAAAAATTCACAATAGCAGAAAAAAAAATATTTTTGAAACAAATTAAAATTGCGAGTTAATGATACTATTCTAAAATGAAGCTCTAAAAGACATTAAAAGGTTGAAAAGCAGCTAGATGCAGGTAAAAATATTAATCGCTTTTAAAAATGTAAAAATATATGGGTGTTATTTCTGATCCAAGTCAGTTAGACTTAAGGATGATTTATTGAAAATGTTGACAGGATACAAATGGTACTTAAGGCATTCAATTAAAATGTGTTTAGTACTTAGATCAACTGGCACATTGGCACTCTTTCGCCAAATATCAAATGTTTGTGATTACAGCGCGTATGTTCTAAAAGAAGGCGTGTTAGCTTGACATCTAACGCACATATATGCGAGGCTGCGGTGGTCTGGTGGCAAGGTCACGGATTTGGAACTGGATTTCAAGTTCGAGATCAGAATCCACCGAAAAACGGCGTGTAAGCTGGTCTGGTGCATGTTAAATCCGTCTGCCCAAAAGTTATCCCACTAGTATAGAAATTTGGAGATGGAGGCGCCAACTCAGGTGTCGTTCTCGGAATCGGACAGCGGTTCAAAATTTCAAGGTCCGTCACAAAATAGCTCAGGTTGAACTAAAATTAAAAGCGGCACAAATGCATATCCGCTGGAAGAACTTTCCCATTTTTACTAATTGGACAAGGAGTCATATTTAGAAATCAAGAGATGGAATTATGAAAATTATATCTGTATAATTTGAATTCCAATAGCATCCTTTGCAGAAATGTTTTCCTCGTCTTTAATTTTCAGCGGATAATTGTTTCGATTTTTTTTTGTACACTAGATGATTTTAAAATGAAGAAAAATAAACTTGATATCAAATGCGTAAATTATTTTTATTACTATTATAACTAGAAAGGGTTATCTTGAATAACTTATTCATAAATTAATAGTTTATCTATAGCTGTAATAATGTTCAACTATTCGATTATATTACAATATTAACGCTCATAAAAACTTATAAGTGAATCAATTAGTGAAACCAATTTTAAACTGTTTTAAGAAGTAATTTTAAAAAATCGACTGATAATTAACGTCTATATTGATTTGAAAATCTTCTAAACTGACTTGATGGAATTCAGAATTACTTCATTCGGAAACTGCGAGTAAATATTCAAAAAAAAAATTATTAAAATATTGTTTTGTTTAGTGTACTGCAATGAAGAAAATATTTTTTATTTAAATTAAAAACGTGTGGTTAAAAAATATTCAAGAAGAGTAGCAGTGATATAAATAATACTTTAATTACTACTTATGAATTTAAACTATACCCGTGCTATATTTTAATGCTAATTTAAGAATATAACTTTTCTCACATGTTTTTTAAGTTTCCCATGTATTTGAAAATTTTGCTTTGAGATCAGAATTCTTTATAAAAATTTGCTATCTTAGTAGACTAATAAAAGTGTGAGTTCGAAAAAAAAATTTCATTTCCTAAAATTATTCTTTAATACTTTTTATAATTTATTCATGATAATTGTTATGGTACAGACTTAAAACCAATCTTTTTCAATTATTTTAACAAATGCCTTCTTTTATATAGAATGGAGATGGAATTAAAAATTAAAAAAAGCTAATTCATAATTAAATGGGAAAATTATTAAAATATTTAGTTTCCGCAATTGTAAAAGTATAAAATAATAGAGTTTCAGCAAGTATTCAAAATTTCAATACAATGAAATATTAAAAAAACAAGTGAAAAATCAATTTCGAAATTTCTTTTTTATAAAAATTAAACAAGTACAGTTAAATGAAAAGAGTAAAAAAAGATGCCTCGAGCAAAGATTTTCTTAATAATTTCTTTTATCAATTCGTCAAATTTCATCTTAAATAAATTTGATTAAATTCCAAGAAATAAATTCGCACAATTTTGTTAGCTAAATTTGAACAAATATATATTTCATTGTTCGGAAAATTAAAATTAAAATTCTATTTTTTTAAAAATTCTGATATGACAATGATATTATTTTCTCAGCACTAACTACATAAACTAAATAAATATATCTTGACAAATCCTCATTCCCTAATTACTAATTATTTATAGATTAGCATCTTTGGTAACTAGCTGGGGCACTAGGGATATTTTTTGTATTTATTTTCAATTAAATGTTTCATAGATAAACTCATATTCATAATTCGAGTATGAAAAAAAAATGCGTAATCATACAAAATGTAATCGATATTAGAACCAGGCTTTTTAATATCCTTACAATTGTTATTTCTATTATGTATATGAAACAATCTAAAAGTGGTAAATATTATGACGTCTTACCACTATTAAAAGCATAATTGTCGTGTTGATCTATTTTCTGTATATAACTTCACTTTCTTATTCGTCATAAATAACACATATGTTAAAGCAACCTTTTTCTTTTGCTTATAAAACTAATGAAATCATTTGAAAAAGTCATGAAAAAGATGAAAGGAATTTTAGTTATATCAATATATGTATGAATAAAATAATTATTTTTCAATTTTAAAATGATGCAAAAATAAGTTTTATTCAACAATATTTCAAGATCCATTGCGAAAAAAATCTCTAAATCTCATTTAATTTTTAATTAATCAAAATTTTTTTAGAAATAAAATTTTAAAATGGGCGTCCGTATTTTAAAAATTTCAGTCATAATTTTATGTCGAAGTTGAATTTCAATTGTAAACAACAAAATTTCAAATATTATATTAAAAGCATGCATCATCTATTCAAAATGGAGAAATAAGTCAAATCTTCAAATCATCAATTCAAAAACAAAACCACCAGAATGAAGTATTAGCAGCAGAATTTAAAAATAAAATATATTGTGGTAAAATAAATAAAAAAATATTTTTAAAATTAATTAGAAATAGAAAAAAAAACAGTGGTCAGTGTTATCCAACAGAAAATGGACTTCAGTGAAAAAATATTTTTATTTATGATTAAAAACCTTTTCTGTACAATAATACTTTCATAAATTATCACAGAACACTAAATACATTAATTAAAATTCTATTTAAGATTACTAGAATTATTTCTTCTACTTGCATAATATATTACAAAATTCGATATCTCAACATCTAACGGTTTAGTCTGTAGAGCGTCGATACTGACACACACATATAGAAATTTTCATAAACATAGACACATATACATGGGTTTATCTTTATTATTATTAGAAATAGAGCTCAGATTCATTCAAATAAAACTATTTTAAGTTCAAGCAAGCATCTTAAAAATATACCACTTTGCCTTATATCAATAACTAGTCCATGGAGATTAAAGACCCTTTTAAATACATGGATTCCTACTACATCATTAGAAGTCATTAAGGTATTTAATTGGAAGCATTTCTTAGAAAATGTGTACGGGACGAAACGGAAGAGTTTTTCAATATATCTCGAGATATTCATTTACTGATACTTTTTTAAAAGTGCGGCTCATTGCTAACATAAAAAAGTATAAAAGTTCATTGGCTTCGATCTCTTTTTATTTCATCCCTCAAATTCAAAGCATGTTGTCAGCTTTCAAAGAGACAAGGAAAAAATTGCAGCATTTGAATGTATGGAAATCGTGATTAAGAGCTCATGTTAAAAATATGAATGAATATTTTTCTAGAGTACTCTTTGAAATTATGGTGATTTGCCAAAAATAATTAGATATGAAAAGTTTGAAATCAAGGCGCAGAAGGAAAATTGCATTTTTTTCGTATTAAAAATGCTATGTGTTAGCACTTTTAACAAACTGTTATTCAATCAGATAAACAAAAAAATATAATTCTTGTATACAATTCCATACAATGCTGTTGATGCTGTTCCATACAATGCTAATGCTATAATATAAAAGTTGACTAAACATCTCTTCGCTTATTCCATACATTAACCTAGAATATTTTTTTTCAAAAAAATTGTCGTTTGTTTCCAGAAAATCAGCATTGTTTATTTTTTACAAAGCTTCCTTTTTTCGGCAGGAAACTTATAACAAACTGACACAACCTGTCATTGAATCCGGTTTTCAGAAATATCAACTACCTTTTTTTAAAAAAAAATCTATGAAACAATCGAGTTATTTACTTTCTTTTTTGCACGCATGGATAGGAAACTTTTTTTGTTTGTAAAAACTATCACTGTATATGTAAAACTTTTTAAAGTTTGCTGTATTGAACATATGCGACTATATATTTGTACAAATGGCTATCTCATTGAGAAAATCAGACCTGGTTACACTCGTTTCACACATAAACATCTTTTATTCGGTGGCAGAGCTCCTTTCTGTTCTAGATGCCAAGCGATTTTAACTGTTTTTCATCTTTTAATTGAGGTCCTAGTTTTGATCGTCATCGTTTACGATTTTTCAATGCATCAAAAGTGGATATGCAAATGCTGGTGGGGAAAAGCCCGCATAAAAACCTTTTTAAATTTTTAAAAGCCATTGGTTTTTATCATTTCATTTAAAATTCCAACTTGTTGCCAATTTTTTACAATGTTCGGATGTATGGATTTGAAATTCTGGTCATGGCTATTGCGCCACAAACCCTGGACAAATACAAACCATTTGACTGGCGCAGTATGGTCAAATAGGGCTCTTGAGCCACTAAATACCACTATCCATCCATAGAGAAAAACAATTGTAATAGCTACTATTCTTTACTTCGTGGAAAGGCATGAGGTCATTTTCACACAACATTTAAAGAGGCTTATTTCACTGATTAATTAGTTTTTCACTCCAGGACAAAGCACATTTTTTACCACATCATTTGTCCAACAAACAGCACAGATATCTCGCAAAGAAGCGAAATTTATTTGGCTTATTAAGATGTTTTCTTTTAATAATTTTTCGACTTTATTCTTTGGCCACCATTATTACATGGTCATTTTGCCAACAAGCGAAATTTAGTTGGCTTCTCACAAATATATTTTTTAAATAATTGAATGTTTATGTTTAAAAATTTTCGCCAACAGTATTAGTTCAAGTTAAATTATTCTATGTCATAAGAGGGATTAATTCCTGTCAGTCGCAGTGGATGAAAAATGAAATTAAACGGAAGATTATCGTTATTTCCAGCGAGATATATAACAATATCTTTACCTTCATATACAAGAAATTACAGTGCTTGTTATAACTTATTTTATTTTATTTTATATTAATTATTTTTATTAATATTTAGGTTAATTTATATTCAAGAAGAATACGAACGGGCATAAAAACACCTCATGCCTATCTATACTTATACAGTTTGTGTGCTGTTGTAACTTATGGTATTTATACAAACCCGCTGACAGTGGGCGTCTCTTGTTTTTTCAGTACAGCCAACTAGGGCCAATACCCTAATATCAATTGAATGGGATATGTGTGGATATAATATTATCACATCTCATGAATACCATAAACTATTAGGGTGGATTATTTTATCAATCGAATTGGATGAGATGGAACATCAATCGCCAATATAGTTTATCGCTCGGATTATCTTATCTCAGAATAAGATAGGTAGACATAATACCCCCCTGTTTCACCGACAGCAATAACTATTATCTAACGAGTTTGGGTGGAATGGATGGATTTTGGGATTTAATGGCGCAAGAGTCAAATATGGCTATACTGCGCCAAACATGTGGTGTTAAAATGTCATGCAATTTAAAATTCTTGTCATAAAATGAAAGGCATCCAATAATTAATAGTATCAGTGGTTTTATAAATGCAAATTACATCACAGGAAGAAATTTTTCAAAAATCTTAAAAGATAAATTTTCACCTTTTAAATTTCGCTAGAATTTTAAACTCTAGTAACAATAAATAACACTTATTTTAAAATTATGTTTTAATAAACATGTACACCAAAACAAGTGAAAAAAATCATTGTAATATTTTGATTCGATGTTTTTTTAAGTATTTATCATGAATCGGGGTACTTGAAGATTAACAGGGAAATTTTTTTAAGATTAAACCCTTTTACTTGACATTCTTGAGGACTTTGTTTAAAAACAGTTTTATGAACTGTGGTGGAATCTTTTGAAAGTTCAGGAGCAGGTGGAGTTTCATCAATTGTTTCATGGCGGTTGTACTCTATTGCGAGTTTTGGATGTGATAGAGACATACATTAAACCACCTCATAACGCCGATACCTATACGGATTATGCTATCTGTTTGAAAGGACAAATAATGTCACCTCGTTTACCGATATATTTAGCCATTTATGTTATTTATTATATAGTCGAGTGGAATACGGAAAGACCGAAAATCATTTCATACCCTTGATACTTTTAAACCACTTGAATTATCTTATCATTTGAATGGAACTTCAATTAGAAGCCGATATTATTATTTGCCGATAGCAATAAGCTTATTTTACTAGTGGAATGGGATATAGATGGACATCAAACTACATCATAAAACTGATATCTACAATCCTTCGCATTAGTTATCTATTTGAAAGTCATATGAACAAAAATTATTACTTCAAGTTTAACAAATCAAAAGTTATTTTATCTTTGAGATGGACATAAAACGCCTCATACCCAATATCCTTGTACCCATTCAAGTTATCTTTGAATTAAGCATAGGTGGATATAATGCTCTCTTTTCACCTATGCCAATAGATCTATTTTACCAATACCGATTTATTTAACGAATCGAATGGGATAAGGATGAACTATCTCGTATCACAATATATGTAACCATTTAGATTATTTTATGCATTCGAATCAGATACTGAGAAAAATTCCACCACATTTACGGATAACTTAATCATTCATTTTATTATCAAGTAGGATACGGATGGACATAAAACCGCTTGAATTGTCATTGAAATGGGCCACAGACTTGCATGAGGTGTTTTGTCCCATGGATGCAAATAACCATTAGGGTTATTTTGCCAATAGAGTGAGATAAGGACGGATATCAAACGACCTCGTACTACCAATATTTATAACCAATTGGTTTATCTTATCGATTTCTACGGAATAAGGGCGGATATCAAAGTACCTCTTACTACCAATATCTATAACCATTTGGATTATGTTATCCATTTCGATGATATAAGGATGGATTTCAAAATATTTCTTACTACCAATATCTATAATATTTGAATTATGTTATCCGTTTCAATAGGTTAAGAAAGTACCTCCTTAAATCAAAGTACCTCTTACTACCAATATCTATAACTACTTGAATTATGTTTTTTGTTTGAATGGGAAGAGGAATGATATCAAATTACTTCTTACTACCAATATCTATAACCACTTGAATTATGTTATCCATTTCAGTGGGATAAGGACAGATATAAAATTATCCCTTACAAGTAATCATTTGAATTATATTATCCATTATAATAAGATAAGGAATGATATCAAAGTACCTCTTACTATCAATATCTATAACTACTTGAATTATGTTTTCCATTTCATTGAGATAAGGACAGATACAAAATTATTCCTTACAAGCAATATCTGTAACCACTAGGATTATCTTATTTATCTATTTATACGAGATATACCGACATAATGCCAACTTTTTTCTCTAATGCCTATTATCACAAGAATTATGTTATTCAATAGAATGAGATATGAACAAACAAATAAACATACTTCCATAAAAAAGTTTCTTGCAAACTTTGTTTGACAGCTTAAATGTGAAAATCGGATTCTAAATTTTGTACATCTAATTTGATCCGCATCTGAGTCATCTCGTTAACATACAAGCATTATAGAAAAAATAATTTGTTCCATTTCAATCAGATCTAAATTTCTCAGTCAGTCACAGGAGATAAAAAAATTTATCGATTACCACACTTTTCTTTTTCCACACTTCGTTAGGTGAACGTAAAGAGATAGCGCACTTATAAAGAAATGACATTCTGCCTCATCTTGAAAGTTAATCGAAAAGCCAACGCATCTAAATGAGGGAGATTGTTCAATTTACAAAAATACACCAGGAAAAGAAAAGGATTTGATGCTGTTCCAGAAATTAGTTTTCGGAAAGAAATTACTTTTCGGTCTCAGAGGGAGCGAATTCTCATATGCTTTAGGGTCTATTTTATTTACGAATTCTGTTTTTTAAACAAACGAATATAAATGCAACATAGTGGAGTTTAAAGTAATTAAATGAGTTGGTAGAAGCAGTTTTTAAACGAATTCTTTTATTAAAAATATAGTTATTTCAATTATTTTCTACTTCCTTTTTTCTTCACTTCATAATTAATTTCAATAAATAACTCAGCTTTAATAGAACTGAACTAATTTTTTCTCTTAATTAATTAAGCTTTATTTCTGTAAATAGTATTTATAGTTCATTTTTGTAACAACATAGCTTGAAATCAATATTATCGCAAATTTACTATCAGATAGAAAAATGGGCTATAGATCAAAATGTTACAAAAATAACTGATCAACATTGAAAATAAACTACTAAAGTTAGCAATGTAGTAAGGTGTCATCAAGTACACAAAAAGTTTAATTTTTTTTTTAAAATTCTACCATATTAATGAAAAGCGGATAAATGAATCATAAAAAAATACATTACATGAAATAAATCAGTATAAATAAAATCGATATAATGAAATGAATCAGATTAAATAAAAGTTTATAGTAATGAAACTGCTTTAAAGAGTAAATTATAGTAAAAAAAGACAATAGTACATAGTCAACTAAATAAAAAGCAATGATACATATGATATTCAATAAATTACCTTTTAATGTCGGCCATCTGAATTGAACATTTGATTATAAAAATTTTCTCTTTTTAATGGTACTAAATAAACAGCTTCTATTAATGTAATATGTAGGACTAATTATCGATTTTTTTAATAATAGATTTATAAATAAATACTCTTATCTGAATTTTTGATTATTTTGCTTCAAATTTTACAATTTTCTGCATTTCGATGGTATTAACTGAGATTTTAATGGTTTATGGACTCGAGTGATCAGCTTTTAATTATTACATTAACCAGTTTACAGCGTTCGCTGGATATGATCATAAATTTAGTTCTTCATTTTGGTACGCTCAATGCGTAAACACTTCGCATAAAGTAAGCAAATTAGGATTTGATATAAAATCTCAAAATTTCAATAAAATGTAGTATAAATTTTATTTTGTGTCTTATATTATTTTTATAAAATCAGAAAGTGTGTTATAAATTTAAAAATCAATTGGTTAAATTCTTTGGTACAGTTGTTATTTTACGTGCAATGTATTGCTTTGTGGAAAATGAGTTTATTTTTTGTAAATGCATCAATAATATACGTATATCGAGACTTTTCTATGCTTTATTTGTAAATAGAAAATTCTCCGAACATGATTTTAAGAAGACGAATAAAATTCGTGAACTTTGAATCTCTTAATAATTTTTGGTTCGTGAAAACTAGATGATATTCATAAGTTTTACAAAAACTTTTTCTTGGATTCTTTAACTATTGTCAACGCTAACGTTTGTCGGCCAAGCACTCATCTCATCTTTTGCGAAAACATTTCTTTAACTTTATAGAAACAACGCAATCAATATTTATTTTGGAAATTCTTTGGCAATATTTTATGGCAATTTTTAGATTTTCCATAACAAAATGTTTTTCAGCAATGAACTGTTGATATTGTTTATTTAATAAAAATTAAATCTTATTCGCTTTGCTGTGATTTTTTTCAAAAAATTTATTATGTAACCATTTGTATTGCGGTCGACGTATATACACGTCATCACTAGATTACGTGATTATGCCCTTTGTGATGAATTTTGGAAAATAAATTCTACAGTTAATTGATTATTTCATTTCCTGAAAAATTGATGTATAATCAAATCTTTTTTATTATAATTTTTGATTATTCAGTTTCAGATTTAAAAAATTTTTCTTGTGTTAATTGAATTGATTTTCTCTTCATTTCTAATTAAGTCGGAAAATTAGTTAAGAAATGAACTCCATGTTTATTTTTTCTCACTGAAAAATAATAGCCTTTACTTTAAATATTTACATCCTCATTTGGCAAATAGCACTACTTGTATCAATTTCAACATATCATACAGAAACACAGAGAAGTTTTTTTCTTTACCAATAAGATTAGCTTTGACTTTTTTTACGTCTTATATGAATATAAGATAGCATGTTCATATAGACTTCCATTTCAGACGTTATCAGGCTAATATCCATTTCTCTTAATAGTTGTTTTTAAACGCAAGTCAAAAATTAATCATCGGAAAAAATCGCTAATTTCTTGTTTATTATCTGATTATAAAGCCATGTTTATTTATTGTCAAAAAATTGTCAGTGCTTTATCGTCAAAAAATTCGAGGGCAGTGGCCTTGTGGTCTCGTCTTCGAAATTCGATGATTCAAGATTCAATAATTCAAAAAATCGTCATTTAAGCGGGCTTGGTGCACATTAAACAGGTCGGGATCAAATGTGCTCCTGTTAGTGTGATGTAGAATTTTGGAGAAGGGTTGTCAACTCAGGTGTCGCTTTCGTAATTTGACCACGATTCTCATTATTACGAGATCGGATCAAAATAGATTCAGGTTTGCTTTCAAACAGGACGTTAATATAGCTAAACTAAACAAAACATTGGTAACAAAAATTCACTAAATTTGCGAATAATTGTAATGAAAATTGCCTGAGGTCATCAATGAGATGTAGTGAGGAGGAAAGTTCACGATTGGCATGCGATTAATACACAAGTAACCTTATCCTTTATAATGAATCCTTCACTTATGTATTTGGTGTAAGTGTTGGCGGAGTTGTGCAGGTTGAATTCCGCCAAGAATCGAAACCGCGATCTTCCGATTTGCAGTCGAGTAACTTATCCACTATACAAAAGTCACCACCGATGTTTAGTGGCAGTTACTGGCTTATTAAGATGTCACCACATGTACTTGGTTATACATAATGAATGAAATGGGAATTAATTAGCTTTCACCATGGGTATAAAATAAGTTCAACATCAATTTTAAAATTAAAATAACACCCATTTTTATATTAATAGCAAGAATATATTTCATTATCATTAAAAATGTATGTATAAAATTATATTCATTTTCTATTTTATTCATGTTAAAATGATATTCTTTAAACAATGAAGAATAATCCGTCTATATTTCAAAAGCACATTTGAAATTAATTATAATGAAGAAAGATAAATGTACTCACGGCTGTCAAATGTTCCCAAAGATCGTCTTGCACTGCGTTATCGAATTTTTTGGCATTTAGATAGTTCTGCAATGAAATGAAAAATTGTCTGTAATCTTTAACCTATTACAGCATGGAATAAGATTTTGTATTAATTTCTCTTCCAACTTACCATCAATCCATTTTTGAAGTTGTCATCACCCAAAAAGTACTTCATCATCCGAATGATGGAAGCACCCTGAAGTGAAAAGGGAAAGACGTTATAAGTTCATTTATCAACATTTTTCCAATAGGTAATTTGAAAAATTTGATAAAATTATATGCTTTCAAGCCTTTCTTGTCTAATCATGCTGATTGTACAAAACGATAATGGCAAGCGGTAATATAATATACATTGCTTTTACAATAATTGCAATTTACAACTGCAACCTGCTGACTCCATAATTTCAGTGGACTCAAAGAAACAACTTTAAAGAATGAAAGATCCAACTGTACTGTACCTTTCCGTAGGAGATCCTATCAAATATCTCGTTGATCTCGTCAGGATGCCTGACGGGCAGCGAGATTGGATGAGAAGTGCGCAGACAATCCAACTCAAGGACATCCTGCAGATCATCCAGGACAAATTGCTCGTCCATTTTCCACTCAGGGTGCACGGCATTCACTCCTAGGTATTCCACATAGCTGGCGAACCCCTCGTTCAACCATAGATCGTCCCACCAACGAGGCGTAACCAGGTTTCCGAACCACTGCGAACATTAAGAGATGATTCAGGGCAAGTATTCACAGTTTCAAAAGCATTGTAAAAAAGAAATTGAACTTAATATCATTAGATCGAATATCACGCTTGACGGTTAAAATTACAGATAAAATTTTCCCTTTATTACCATCTATAAAAGCCATAGAGTTGAATCTCTCCAAAACATTGTCTATTGATACTAATCTAATCCAGCATTAACATTGAGATCCCATACCATCAGACCTACATATGAATGAGTAAGGTCATCAGGAATGGTTGTAAATGCTGCTGATACTAAGTGTTTATTAAAGTCAAAAAGAGGCAATTACATATTACCAAATAATTCTGTACTGTCAATAAAATACAAAGAAAATAATGAGTGAATACAGAATTAAATATTCACTACGAAAAGCAGCAACTTGTTAGCCTAATCTTTTTTTACTTTTTGCAAATTCCTTTTTTTCTTATTTCTTAGTGAAATTTTATTACTTTCTCAGTATATCATAATTAGATTAGCAAGGATTAATTAAGTACTAACCGATAACTCTAACCATAAAAGAACCAGACTCGCCATGCTAAAGTATTTGGGGTAATCTGAAGATCGAGCCACCATGAAAACATAGTCAGGCACTAAACTGAACTGAAAATGCGCCTCATTATGGCGTAACCCATACAGCCAGCCTCACGAATTGTGTATACTCCGATATTAGTATGGAGGCAGCTTAGCAAGATGCCCTTTTTAGATCCACCAGGGAACTTTAATGCCCTCCTAGAAACCGGTCAAATCTGCATCTCATCAGTTTAACTCGCCAAATCTATATTTCATCTTCGTGCCTGTATATCGCCAAATTTAAAATCTTCTGTTATAAAGAATAATTTAATTGTGATTTATAAAACTTTATACTTATCATTAAGATTGTCATTATAGTTAATAACAATAACTGTATTTGATGATAGATTATTTTAGCAATACATTAGCATTGTATGTTATTGTATGTATTGAAAATGGGAAGGAAGTTATAGCTCTATTTAATGATTAAAAAAAGAAACCGATCTCCTAGAAACCGGTCAAATCTGTATATCATCAGTTTAACTCGCCAAATCTATATCTCATCTTCGTGCCTATATATCGCCAAATTTAATTATTTGAATCCTCGTCTTCTGTTGTAAAGAATAATTTAATTGTGATTTATAAAACTTTATACTTCTCATTAATATTGTCATTATCGTTAATAACAATAACTGTACTTGATGATAGATTATTTTAGCAATACATTAGCAATGTATGTTCTTTTGAAAATAGAAAGGAAGTTATTATAGTTTGAATCAATTCGAATTCGATTTTAGGAAGTAAATTTTTTGATACAGCTTAGTACGAAAAAGTGGAATCGTGGGACGATATAAACTCATAAATCAAATGAGTGATGTAAATCTCTGTAAAGATGATTATAAGTATCGAGTGCTTTATGCGTGATAACGATTTTTGGTACTTTTGAATCACAATGGCAACATCTTGCGCCCTTATATCAGAAAAGTACCCGATTTTAGACCATGCCAGTAACGAGGAATCATGTACACTTCATAGAAATATGAATATAGGAAAATATGGGGAAAAAACAGATAGTATTGATGATAATTGATTAAAAACAACCATTTGAATAAATGAAAGAATTCCATGTCAATAAACTAAAGTATTAAGACTAGCTTCAATTTTGATGTAAAATTAGTACCTCCACCGATATCACAGGGAATTCTCAGAATTGATGCAAATAACCACTTATTCAAAATTATTTTGTCTATGATTGATTTTAATGTCTCAAAAAGAAGATCATAAGATCTCATATTAGTTTAAGATACATGAAAGCAATGGCTGGGAGGAAAGATGGCATCTATTTTCAGAGAATTAATACATCCAAAAAAGAAAACAAAAGTTTCTTTTACGTTATTTCTGGCAAATAATTTTTCTCTAAAAGGAAATCCCAAAACGGAGTCTCAAGTAATTGAAAATTCAAGATGGTCAAGTAATTTGCTTTTAAAAGTCAGACTGCCAAATATTTTCTATGAAACAATAAAACCTCTGTTTTGTTGAAATCAGTGATAGTAGACTACTTAGCAAGCCACTTCTAAAGAAGTAACAGAAAAGTAACTTCCTGACTCAATCTCAAAGAGGATACCAACTCCAGAATCATTTGAAGCTCTTGGAGCATGATGTCATGATAAGTCAGAAATCTGAAGTGTGGCAGATGGTCCGCAATCCGAGTCTAAGTTGCTTTGCAGGAATATTTGAAGTGAAGTCTCTTTGTATCATAGCATTAAGATCCTTCTAGTATTAAAATAATTCTGACGGTTGAATTAAGTACTTCACTCCTAGTTTAAAGACATAGAAAAATACCCTTTTTTACGTAAAGCAGAGACACTCAAAAAGATAGACTGATTCCTCAAATGCAAACTCATTTTGAACTTTCTAGACATCACAGAGCAAAGCATTACATTGTGATATGCTTTATCATGCATATGTACAATAAATACGAAAAATCGAGTAAATCAGTATAATCAAGCTACAAAAGAATTTGAAAATTAAGTGGAATAGTGTAAGGAAAACAAATAATGTGAAAATAAAAAAAATGCAAAGGACGAAAACCTCTAAAGAATTTTAATAGTTAGAACAAATATGATAGGTTGGTTGGTTAGATAGGGTTATGTGGCACAAGAGCCATTTCTGGCCATGCTGCGCCAAACAAATGGTTGGAGAGACACAGTACAATTCTTAAATTTTAAAAAAAGGTAAAATTTGTAAAAGTGTATATATGTGGTGATAAAAAGTTTTTCTAGTTAAATAAAATGGAAAAAAACCAATTTCTTTCAAGAAGGTAAAAATATTTGGATGGGGATGTTCACCCACCAAGTCACGAATGTCTGAATATGACGAACCAAATAAACGTAAACGATGGGGATTAAAAACTGGACATTCAGATAAAATATGAATGGCAGTCAAATTAACATGACATGCAATGCAGAGTGGGCATCGCTCTCCAAACAGCAAATGTTTATGTGTAAGACGAGTATGGCCAATGTGAAGTCGAGTCAATTTGACGTCCAACTCGCGCACTGGAATAACAGGTAATTGAGTAATGTCAGGATGAAGAGAATGCAGCTTATTATATATCTGCAATTCCCCTGATTTCTTCCATAGATAAAAAATACGTTGTGAAATATATTTTTTTAAATCCGTATATGGACGAATATGTTAGGTAGGAGCGGGATTAAAAATCTGGTGGAAGTGTTTTCAGCGAAATCCTCTCGCATACCCCCTGATAAAAATGCAATAAAATTGTGGCTTTCAAAGCTGTGAATGCTTTGCATGATATTGAAGGATAATAGTAGTGAAATATTAATCTTCAGCACAAATCTAGAATTTTTATTGAGTATCTACCAACGTATTATCTTTGAGTAATTACTTCCTGTCCCACAATTAATTCACAATATGCAAGGGTTTGTAATTTTAACATTGTTTTCAGACCGATTGAATCTAAATTTGACAAAGAACTACAATTACAGTCATAGAATCATATTCCAAATTTCATTTATTTAAGTCAGTTCGTCTTTGAGTTGATGCGTTTGCATGCATATTAAAGAACCGAATGAAAGATAGTCAACTCTCTAACAGAATCTTGATACAAATCTTTATATTCGATGCTAAACATCTGTATCATATTTTATCTATCAAGCCCTTATAGTAGTTAACAGCAACCTTATAGTAGTTACGGTAGTTCACTGGTATGCGGGCAGTTAAATAGAGACTTAATCTGAATGGATTTTATTTAAAAATTGATAGATATCTACATCTTTGGTATAAAGACCATATACTCCTATTTCAGTCATATAAATTAAAACATGTTATGTTCTCAGATATAATTCCAAAAGTGTGCTTGTCTGACTCACAATCAAGAAGGTCTGAACATCAAAGATTTGTCGAAATTTCGGATTCAAATTTTCTGCTGATTACAACGCTTTCTCTTTATTCAGTAATAACCATAAATTTAATTTTAGAAATGCCCATTATATCTTTGAATCCATTGGGAAGAATTACAGAAACATATGAGTTGAATTCAATGACTAGTATTTCAATTCGGGAAAAGCGATTGATTTACCTGATGTGCGATTTCGTGCGAGATGACAGTGGCCACACGCTGCATGTTGCTGGCGGAGGAATACCGAGTATCGTACAACAAAGCCGTCTCTCTGTAGGTGATGAGACCCCAGTTCTCCATGGCGCCAGCACTGAAGTCAGGAATTGCCACCATATCTATGAAAGATTATTACGTTTATTATTTTACAAAGAATAAGAAAAATTCAAAACATTCTGATCTGCAGTTCATTATGTTCGATATTTCTGATAAATGCGCACTCGAATAACAAACACAGGCAAATCTTACAAGCTAATACAGGGTGATCAGCGAATAAGCCCTGGTTTCAAAATTAAATATCTCTACAAAATAAGATCGATAGAATTATGCGGTAAACTGTACGTTTATTAGCAAAACTTTAGAAATAGTGTACAAAAGTTAGAAAATTTAGTTACAAAACTCGTTAATAGATGACACTTTGCATTAAAAACTCTTTCTCAGAAAAGAGTCTAAAAAAAACAATAAAGTGATGCGGTCATTGAAATCAAAATACAATTTTTTGAAAAGGTTCACCGTTCAAAACAATGAGGTGGCGTAAACGGACAATGAGATTTGACATCAAGTCTTGCAATGTCACAACGGAAATAGAATTAAGTGCAATACCAATCAACGATTCAAGCTCATCTATAGTGGCGGGATTGTTTCTATAGGCAGTGTCTTTCAATGCTCCCCACAGAAAGAAGTCACGAGGAGTCAGATCGGGAGTCATTTTTCATTTTTGACGTCACACTGAAAGCGTCAACGGACATGGTGATTAGAGAGCCATCTGTTAAGGATTTTCGTAACTAAATTTTCTAAACTTTTGTACAGCACTTTTACAGTTTTGCTAATCAACGTACAGTTTACCGCATAATTCTATCGATCTTTGTTGTAGAAATATTTAATTTTGAAATCAGGGCTTATTCGCTGATCACCCTGTAAGAGCAACATTACTGTAAGGAATGGTTAGTAACTAGAAGTATCAATTGCGATATCAGTCAGTAAATGTATGGTCCCACACCTGATTAAGATTCTGTTGGTCATAGATTGATAATTTCAATGTGTTTATCTATTTTAACATTTTATTAAAATGTTAACGGATGTTTAATGTTAATGTGATAAATTTAATTTTATTTGAAGAAAATTATCTGATGCCATAAAGTTATAACAGACACTGCTTTCTCATATATATTTCGCTTTGATGTCTTAAAAATTGTGTAAAAAATACTTCAAGAAATGGAACCACCAATGCCTGAAATTAATCACTTCCATTTTATCAGAACTATGTATTGGTCACACTCGCTTGACACATAGATTTTTACATCTTTCCGAATCTCTCCCAATCTGTGATAATTGAGGAGTTATTTTAACAGTTCGTCACATTTTGATGGAATGCATCCGCTTTATTGACCTTCGATATAACCATTTTAAATCCGAAAATTTTAACTTGGATTTTTTATTGGGTGAGACGCATCATCCAAGCATTTTCTTATATATTTAAGATGCGGGGATTTTACATGAAGTTTAGTCTAGTTTTAATAATTTTAACACTTTTTTAATATTTGACTAGTTTGAACGCAATCAGTTACATTTTTTACAATGCTAAACTAATTTTATCTTAGTGGAGAAATTTTACACTGTTATTTTTAGTTAATTTTACACGGCTCAGCCTATTCTATATCAGGATCTTGCGCCAGAAATTCAAATCCAAATTCAATTAATCATTTCCAACAACTTATAGTAATAAATCGAAGTTATCGAATTTTCTTGAATCTTATTTTAGAAACTTGTGTTTAATTTCATTTTAAAAATCCCGAAGAGGCAAGACGTAAAAATAATAAAAGAAAAGGCCTTTTCTATTTGAAGGAAAAAAAACTAAAGCAATAATGGACGTACCTGTTTTAGGCAAGGGGTACTTAACCTTGAAGAACGTTTCATAGAAGCTGAGAATCTTTGGACCCACTTGCAATGCGTAGGCAGTGGTGTCAATCACTGATTTGCGGCTCCACACAGAAAACTATTTGGGGAAATATGAATATGATTAGCGGCAAATTCTTATTAAGTTCAGATTATGTATTTAAAAAAATCTGAATGAATAAAATGATAATAATATGGAATGTTAGAAGAGACAAAGCTATTTTCCCCAGTTAACCTCAATTGTGAAATGAATTTGAAAGATTGATCGAAACCGGCATTTAATTGAACTCTATACAACTTTTATAATCAACAAAAGTTTTGATGTTCTTTTCGTTTTATGTTGAAATCACCTTGCATTCTTATTCTTGGTTTAAAGTTATTCGTAAAAATGTTTGTCACGTAATTTAGATTGCTAAATTAAAAAAAAAACGATTCAGGTGTCGTATTCGTCATCTGACCGCTGTTCAAAATTACGAAGTCCACTCAAAAATAGTCCTAGTGTTATTTTAACACAGGATGTTAATATAACTAAATTCCACCATTTTGAAGTTTGCTAAGTCTTTCGGCCATTTTGAAGAAGTAAAACAATGCTCAATTTCTTTCTTTCCAGATATTATGTTATATTCTCTTTTTTCATTCTTTCGCATACTCTAAACCAGGTGTGAATTATGGATGCGCATTTATTTTGAACTCAGTACAATGCATAGTTTCACATTCAATGAATTTTACTTAGAAGAATTCCTAAATTTAATCATGCTAATTTATGAAATGAATTAGATCACTTCATAACGCGGGGATTTTAACACAATAAGATGAATTCAAGGGAATTACAAGCCAAACGTAACTATATCTTGAACACGTTTCTGCAATGATCACCTGTATTTTAAATCGCCAACCTAATCAGGCAATCCATTTTTTTTAATATATATGTTTTTAACTACATTAGATGAGGGGATTATCTAATTAGAGAATTGATGCAATGATTGATCGCTCATTAGGGCTACAGAAATGAAATACCCTTGAAATTTTTTAAGAGCTATATATATATATGTGTGTGTGTGTGCATGAGCTTATTTTCCTAATTTTAAATTTTGGTATTCATTTACTTTTTCCCTCTGAGAGGTCATGATGTAGAACGAAAATCGAAGAAATCAATAGAAACGATAATATAAAATAAGGTAGAAAGTGAATCAATAGGCAAAAGAAATGAAGGTCACAGCTGATTATCGAGCAGCTTATGAAAGCATACAGCTAATTGAGTGACTTGAAGTAGACTGAAGTAGGAGTGAAGACTGTAAACAATCCTTTCCTCCTTTGAATTAACCCATTTGCATCATATGAAAATATAAAAAAAAGGTCCATATCACGGAAAAAATTTTATTTCATATTTAGGTGTAAAATTGTAGAAAAGTAGAAAAAAATCATTTTTGAGCATTATTTGTGAGTAATTTTGCTCAGTGTGGTAATATTTGAAATGAGGGATGCATATACACTGATGGAAAAAAATCTCAACACAAGGTAGGAGCTGTGCTAGATAAACGAAATTTGGTAGGCGTGTTTATACATTTGAAATTTCGAGCTACGCGCGTAAGTTTGGCGCTGGTAGCGACACTATGAACATGCAAATGAGGTTTGCTTTAAATAAGCGCTGTAAGGTTCGTGATCGTTATTTACAGTTGAGATTTGACGTAGTGGGTTAATGTTAGTCAAGGATGCCTCTGAGAAAACGAAGAAGCCATTATCAACAGCTCAAGGGAGTTTGAACGATGTCGTGTTGTAGGGCTACGAGAAGGTGGGTTTTCTTTCCGTGATATTGCTGAAAGACTTGGCAGGAATGTATCCACTGTGCATGAGTATTGGTGGCAGTGGTCAAGGGAAGGTACTGCTCCAAGAAGACTAAGTTCCGGACGTCCACGTGGTACTACTGAGAGGGAAGACCGTCGTATTCGGCTGTGGCTAATAGTACTGCGTCTGCAGCTGAAATTCTAGCTGCAGTTGGCACTACAGTGACACAACGAACTGTTACAAATCGGTTACTTCAAGGACAGCTCCGTGTCAGACGCCCTGTACAGTGCATTCCACTGACTCCAAACCACTGCCGTTTGCGACGTGAGTGGTGTCAAGCTAGAGCTCATTGGAGGACGGAGTGGAGATCTGTTGTGTTTTCTGATGAAAGCTGGTTCTGCCTTGGTCGCAGTGATAGCCGTTTGTTGGTTAGAAGGAGGCCAGGTGAACGCCTGCTAGTGACCTGTCTGCGGCCTAGACACACAGGGCCTACTCCTGGAGTTATGGTTTGAGAAGCAATTTTGTATGAGAGCAGGAGCACTCTCGCGGTTATCCCACGTACCCTGACTGCAAATTTGTGCGATAGTCTAGCGATACAACCTGTTGTGCTGCCATTCATGAACAGCATTCAAGGGGTTGTTTCACAACAGGATAACGCTCGCCCTCATACCGCTGTTGTAACCCAACATGCTCTACAGAGTGTCGACATGTTGCCTTGGCCTGCTAGATCACCAGATCTTTCTCCAATCGAGCACGTATGGGACATCATTGGACGAAAACTCCAGCGTCATCCACAACCAGCATTAACCGTCCCTGCATTGACCACCCAAGTGCAACAGGCATGGAACTCCATCCCACAAACTGATATCCGACACCTGTACGACACAATGCATGCACGTTTGCAGGCTTGCATTCAAAATTCTGGCAGTTACACCGGTTACTAATGTACCAACATTTCACATTTGAAATGGCTCTTCTCGCCAATGGCTCTACCTGTGATCTTGAAACTTTAATCAATTAAATATGTTACCTAGACAAATGTATTCCTAAAATTTCATTACTGAACAATAATTTTTTCTAGGTGTTGGATTTTTTTCCCATCAGTGTAGGTAGATAGTATATAATAGGAATATAGTATAAATCATATTATATGCTATGCCTATAATATGATGCAGCGTATATATACACTCCAGTGATAGTGACCGGGACAAATTGAGCGTATATATACGCTAATGATACAAATGGGTTAAAAGGTATTAAAGACACAGAAATGTCAAATCCGCCTTGTATAGCGACCAATAGATTTTCTTTTTTCATTCCCAAAGTTTGCTTTCTTTCTCTTATTTATTTATTTTTATTTTCAGCAGCTATTTAGGAGCTTTGATTTCGATTAAAAATGCACACACACAGTTAATTTATTGGATACTTCTTTTTATGTAATGATAACTTTTTGAAGAAAGGTAATTCGTCGAAATCTTATTGAAATGAAAGTTTTTGAGAGATAAGTTAATATTAATTGTAAAAACCAACAAACATCTTGACAGATATTCATTTTTGAGCGAGCATTATCGAGCTGACAAGACGTAAATATGCAGGGAAGGAAGTTCTAATATTTTTTTTCTGCTCAAAACTCACTTTAACATTCTTACTGAGAATATACACTGAAGTGACAAAAGTCATGGGATGACTGTTAATATCGTGTCGGTCCTCCTTTTGCCCGGCGAAGTGCAACAACTCGACGTGTCATGGAGTCCACAAGTCGTTGGAAGTCCTCTGCAGCAATATTGAGCCATGCTGTCTATATAGACGTCCATAAGTGTGAAAGTGTGGATGGTGCAGGAGTTTGGGCACGAACGGACCTTTCGATGATGTCCCATAAATGCTCGATGGGATTCATATCGGGCGATCTAGGTGGCCAGATCATGCGCTGGAATTGTCCGGAATGTTCTTCAAACCAATCGCGAACAGTTCTGGCCCGTGACATGGCGCACTGTCATCCATAAAAATCCCATCGTTGTGTGGGTACGTGAAGTCCATGAATGACTGCAAGTGATCTGCAAGCAGCTGAACATAACCATTTCCAGTCAATGATCGGTTCAGTTGCACCAGAGGACCGAGTCCATGCCATGTAAAAACAGCCCACACCATTATGCAGCCACCACCAGCTTGAAAAGTGCTTTGCTGACAGTTTGGGTCCATGGCTTCGTGGGGTCTGCGCCACACTCGAACTCTACCATCAGCTCGTAACTACTGAAATCGTGACTCATCTGACTACGCCACGGTTTTCCGCTGGTCTAGGGAACAGTCGATATGCTCACAAGCCCAGAAGAGTCGCTGCAGGCGATGTCGTGCTGTCAGTAAAGGCACTCGAGTCGGTCTTCTGCTGTCATAGCCCAAGGATGACAAATTTCGCCGCACAGTCCTACAGGACACGTCCCTCGTACGTCCCACATTGATTCCTGCAGTTATTTAACGAAGTGTTGCGTGTCTATTAACATTGACCATTCTACAGAGACGTCGGCGGTCTCGGTCGTTAAGCGCAGGTGGTCGCCCACTGCGCTGTCCATAATGGGATGGGATGCCTGAAATTTCATACTCTCGGCACACTCTTGATATTGTGGACCTCGGAATGTTGAATTCACTAACGATATCCGCAATGGAATGACCCATGCGTCTAGCTCCAACTAACATTCCACGTTCAAAGTCTGTTAATTCTCGTCGTGCCGCCATAAATCACGAAAAATCTGTTCACATGAATAACTTGAACACAAATGAAAACTCTGGAAAACGAACTGCGCATTTATACTTTTTCGCTGCTATACTACTGCCATCTGTATATTTGCATATTGCTATCCCATGACTTTTGTCACTTCAGTGTATATTTTTAAATATTGATCAAAAATATTTTCAAATAAGTATCACCGCAATAAGCAAAAGCACTATCAAATTTAATATTGAATGACCTTGAATTTCCTTTTTTTTACTCTTTAACAACATTGAACTTTGCGTCTAATGGTTCACCCACGTGATTTTTATTAAAAAACATTACATACTTTGAAATTACATTCAATAATAAGTTATTACATCAGAGATATTTTATACTTTACATCTTTCACGAATTTTCTGTAGGGTTAGTTTCATGGTAAGAAGAGTGTTTTATTGATGGCTCTAATAGATGCCGGTTGAATGACCCCTTGCCGTTAGGACAGCATTGACAATTTTGCAAATAAAAAGAACGGAGACAGAATAATCAAGAATCTTGACGTAATAATAAAAGTACAAGACTCAGCTTTTTGCAAGAATTTTTCTCCTTATTATGTGAAAAATAAAAAGCCAAGAGAAATAGCTGATGGGAATAACTGATAGTCAATCGAATCGAGAATAGTTAGCAGAGCACAATTGAATGGAATGTATGGAGATCTCAGAGTTAAGGAAAGACCTAAAGATTGTCAATAATGATTTAAGTACAGTACTGATGGTACCAGACAATCTCAAAACCCTGAAAGATATGATGTTAAAGATTGATAGTTTCATTACAACTGTTTGAGAGAGTGCAGATGGGGAGAAAGACAGCTATTTACTACCCCGAAAGGAATGTTAGTTTGACTAATCGGTCAATGTAAGATTGGACAATATTTATTCAGCAGTCGACCACCACAAATCCTGTCGATACTGCTACGTTCAGTGATGGCGGAATGGTCGGTTGTATGCAAGAAGAAGTTAGCAGAGCAGGCTCAAAAGAATAATTGAACTAGGTGTAACTTTAAAGTGCTGGCATCCAACGAGTTCTCTTAGAGCATTCTGTACTGTTTCGGCTGTTTAATAACGGCTTATATGTTTTCGGCAGTGTTTTTTTTTTTATCCGCGTTATTTTTGTATAAAATAAATTTATCGAATTGTTATTGAATCTGATGAATTTTTCCCAATATTTTCCTAGCATGGAATTTTCCCTGTTGCCATGTACCTTTAACAATCAGATATGTTTTAACAGAGTGCCCTAATTTTAATCCTCATCGCCTAAAGTTTTTTAACTCGCTATCCATAGAGTTGCAAGATCTTGTTTGTGAAAATCCTCGCCCTAACATTTTAAAATTTTTACATAACATTGGTTTTTTACATTCTATTTGATTTTGGCCTCTCAATTTTTTAAATTTTTGTCTTTCTCATCATTTTTTTGAAAATATGAAAAGTCTTCTTTTCTTAAAGTACTTATTTTAATTTACATATGTTGAAATTTAAAATTTAACTTCTTATATATAATTTTAATACTGCCTTTTATACAGATTTGATTTATCTCACCGTTTGAGTGGCATAGCATAGCCAGATATAGCTTTTGTGCCAAAAAACCTAAATAACCTAACCTAACCTAACCCTGTAGCAATGTAATACTTTATAGATAACTGTCTAACATAATTTTAATACAGGACAATTTAAAATTTAGAAACGGGCCAAAAATAAGATAAATAACAGTGAACTAAAATCTCATACCTGATCTGTTCCTCGCTTTCCGAAATCGCAGACAATAAATGCTAACAGATAGGTAGACATCCGCACAGTTTTCTGGAATCTATCAACCACCCAGCCTTCACCCCTGAAAAATCATAAAAATGAGATGATTATGGGCAATTTTAATCTTTTTGAACAAAACAAACAGAAATTAATTAAATATCACACCATGTATATATTTATTACATTGTTTTGATATAGAAGATCACAAAATAGTCTGGTAAAGATAAAAATCCGAAAGAAGAATCGGAAATTTCACCATGCAGGTTTATTTAAACGGTAAGGGTAATATCATTTCGATCACCATCAATTTAGAATCGATATCGAAGTAGACTTTATGAAAAACTTTTTTGGCAACGTGGGGAAAATGTTTTGAAAATCAAAAAACGGTTGTTCTATTTTCTGTTATGACGTAAAATGTAAATAAGTGTCTTTAAATATAATATAAATAAAAATTAATAATTATTTGGAGTCAGGAGGTTTATGTGATTTTATTTAAATACGAAACATCAGCTTCAGTAAGTAATTTATTTTAATAACGTATAAGGCCCATACTTTGAGGAGAAGTACGGTTTCGCACACATAAATGCAGCCTTTCTCAATATTTGGCAATAAGTTCCTCCTAAATTATTCTATGTACATTGGGATTTCCAGAAAAACCAAAGGTACATAACCAAACATAGGCAGCGACATTGAATAATTGTAGTAAATTTGCACTTAAATTCATCAAAGTAAAGATATTATTATATTTTCTCCAAACTTCTTTTTTACCTTAATGCTTTCATTCTGATATCCGAGTGCCATATGTACATCCAGATATTATTTCGTAAGGTTAAAAGTTATATTAAACTATTGAAATAACTTGATAAAAATTGCACATAAGTTAGAAGCACGTCTAATAAGTAAATCAAAATAATAGAAAATTTTCGAATCGGAAGGGGACATTTAATTAAATAGGAAAAACAAAATTAGTTAAAGGATTAATTAAGGCCATCCAGATATTATTATATAAATATTTTTAAAATCTAGAAAATAACATTTTAAGCCTTTTATTCTTGGCATTATATTTCATTATATTTTATAACTTTATACGGATAATACTCTATAATCTTGTAATAGAAATTCTACTTTTATCTCATAACGTTTTTAAGCTAGGGACGTTAACTCCAGAGTTTATCTCTAGGTGGCACTGTTAGTAGTCATGGTGTCATTTTCATTTCATTAAGACCATCCAGATATTATTTCGTAAGGTTAAAAGCTAAAATTAAACTATTGAAATAACTTGATAAAAATTGTACCTAAATTAGAAGCACGTCCAATAAGTAAATCAAAAGAATAGAGAATTTCCGAATCGGAAGGGAACCTTTAATTAAATAAAATAAAAAAATTAGTTAAAGGATTAATTATTTAGCAATTCGTTAAAAAAACTAGTTAACGATTTGAAGTAGATGCCTTCATTGTCCCTTGAGTCGAGAGATAGCATTACTTGAAGAACAATCATCAACGTTGTTTTGGGACAAGGATCTTTTATCAGGATATCGTCATTTGTTTCCGAACAGCGATTTTTCATCGGAACATCGACAGTTGTCTAGGGACAACTGTCGATGCTCGATTAGAACATGGAAGAAAGAAAGAAGATAAAACGATAAAGTCAAAACTAACAGCAATTGAAGACAAGGGAAGATGAATTTGCCGATTATTTAAAAAAAGGATTTCATTAGTTTAGGGGAATCAGACTTTTCATATATATTTTTAAGTAGTCATTTTAAAATCATAAAAAGATCTCACTTCCTGTGACAATTAAGAGATATAGTTGAAGAAATTGAATATCAGAATATTATTTGAAAAACTTTGTGTATTCAACCATGAGAAAAGAAAAAACCAGACTTATTCTCTCTTTTAATTTCTAGCATAATTCCGATCAATAATAAACTTTGTGTTCAACTATAAAATTCCTTATTCCATATTTCTAATTCAATAGATTTTCACATCCAGATAAAACTAACAATTATTCAATAATTTGATTAAAAATTTGCATCTATCTAAACTTCCCTCATTTAGTTTATTGCAAGAATTTTGGAATTATTCTTTTTAGTTATCGTATTAGCATATGTACAAATAGCCTTATCAAAAGGAAGTAATTGAAAAATTCATTACAATATTTGCTACACATTTACATTTCTAGTAATAAAATCATACATTAAATATCTTCTATATAGGTTTCATGCATCTAAAAAGAGTCACTGTTTCTTAAAGATTTCATAGATTTAAAAGACAAATAATCAGATGTCCAATAAGCGGAATCTGATCAAAAATTGAAAGGAATCTACAATTTTGGTGTTAGGAACAAATATTAAGCTTTCGCTTTGCTAATTCATTACGATTTTGAATTATAGTAATCATATGATTTTGAATTATGGTAATCATACCATTTTAAATTATAGTAATCATATGATTTTGAATTATGGATTCATACCATTTTGAATTATAGTAATCATATGATTTTGAATTATGGTAATTATACCATTTTGAATTATAGTAATCATATGATTTTGAATTATGGTAATCATACCATTTTGAATTATAGTAATCATACGATTTTGAATTATAGTACAACTGTATGAATAATATAACTCGTTTCAAATTTTTAAATGTGTAATTTGTTTTTGACTCTTAGGCTATTTGCTGATAAAAATGGCCCAATTGCTGTAATATAAAAAGTTTCAGTGCAATATTTTAAAATATAGTGCTAGTTATATAATATATTCTTTATAAATACAGTATTCATTTAATTTTTGGTTAATCTTTTCTCAATGTATTCATAATTATTCATACAGCTGTATTTTTGAGTTTCAATTCATACAATTGTATTAAGTTATTTCTATTAAACCTATCATTGATATAATTCTATTTATCTAATACTATATAAGCAGTTAAAAATTATAAAACAAAAACTTTTTGTTACAAGTGTTAGTTAATATAATTATAATATATAGCTGCAGCAAATATATCATTTTGCTTTCTTATATTCATTTTTATTAATTAACTAATCATGATTAGTTTACTTTCAGTTAAATCTTTTAGATATAACATCACGTTCAGGATTCCATCAAACTATAATTTAAAGCCATGTTATTTTAATTCGCATTTAAATTTTGTTTAATTCTTTGTGAATCTTTTTAATGGAGACCAGTCCAAAGTCACAACAGTATTATTTAAAACGTAAATATCCGGTTAATCTGTTCGTGACATTGTAACTTCGTTTTTTTATTTATTTCTGTAATCAACTACATAGACATAAAACATAACTGTTTTATTGTATGATTCAACAATGGAAGAAAATCTAGGAATTATGCATTTGATTAAACAAAATGGCTTGAATTTCATGACAACATTGTATCAATTATTTGGAATGAAAAAGAAAAAAAATATTTAAAAAAACATTCGTTCGATTCAGGAAAAAAGTCATTTTTTTAATTTGAGAATGGCGGTTTTTTTATTATTAAAGTTTATTTTTGTGTAATAATTTTGAGGTTATAAAAAAAACAGCAAAAATGTAACTTCATTTTGGATAAATTAAAATTTAAAAAAAAATTAATAATTTTTGTTACTTTTTAAAGTAACAGTTGGGGGTGCAGTGGCCTGGTGGTAAGGTCTCGGCTCGTGTTCAGATTTGACACCCGTTTCCACCGAAGAACCGTTGTGTAAGGAGGCCTGTTGCACGCTAAATCTGTCAGGCCAAACATTATTCGCTGTTGTGGTGTAGTGTGGCGTGGTAAGGGTTTGGCAGTCAGGAGTCATCCTCATCATCTGACCGTCCCAAAACTGTATTTGCATTTGCGCCCTATAAACCAGAGTTTGAATTAGAGCTACCAAATTTGGCATATTTTTATTTTGACCCTAGTGTTACTTTACAATGAGACGTTAATAACCAAAATAAAAATATGTCAAATTTGTTAGCTCTAATTCAAACTGTCTGCTTATAGGGCGCAAATGTAAATACAGTTAGTCGATATAGAGAGGAATTTCACATAAAACTTTTACTTGGAGCTACATTTTCTAGAGTAGAATTTCATATTTCTTTGCAAGAAATGCAAAGAAATTAAAGAGTTTTTTTTTAGTTTTGAAATTTTTCTTTATAGCTATGGTAGTAATATTTCTCTTTACCTTATCAGGCTTAAATGCGGTGAAAAGTGATAAAGAAATTTTCTTTTGTATGCAGTAAATTTATGACCGGAGTGAAGAAAGGTTTTATGCGTCCATAAAATTTTGTCTAAGGTAATAACTGTTGATTATTACTCTATTTTCAAGATTTGTTTTTCTGCAATAGTTCCGTCATGATCTTCGGACACGTGTATACATAAAACTTCAGAAATTTTGTACTGAAAAAATTATATTTGTATTTTCTTTTATTACCAAAAAACTTATTAAACATTCAACTGGAGATTCAACTTTTAATGCATTAGCAAATTGCGTTTCCAGAAATCATTAGGATAATAAATAAATAAAATTAATTAATTTTGTGAACTAAAACGCGGAATTTTTAAAATTTAATTACTTTTCATTTTTATTTATATTCAATGGGGGTTTTTTTTTTAACTGTAAGCTCATATAATTGTTTTAAAATCATTAAATTGCTTGATTCAATAAAAAATGATAAATAATTTAACGGTATCTGAAAATGTTTTTAATATATTTCGTCTGTTTTAAACAAATGACCTAACGGATAAATTAAAGCAGCATTCTGTATGTGAAGCATATTCATTAAAATATGTGGGAAGAAATTTCATCATTTAAAGAAATATGAAGACAAAACTAAACAACTTTAAGGTTTAATTATAAACTATTACCCACGACTTCGTTCATGTGGAAATGTTAATGCGTATGTATGAGAACTGACAAACTGATCAAACTATAAACCGTATCATTATGGTGCTGTTGAAAGCAGAGTTTGATATGATACAATGAAGATACTTGTAACTGATTGATCAAGATATACGGGGAAATTTCAACATTTATTTTTATTCTAATACCATAATGTATGCAACATTAAGCCCTGTTTTGGCCCTGGGATTTGCTGATCGTCATTGTAAAAGCTGTTCAGTTTTAAGGAAAATTGCAACCTCTTAAAATAAAATGACAAGATGTTTGGAATAACAGATATGCGGAGAATTAAAACGCTGTCTTCTTTAGCAGTCCTTGTAATAATGGTAATTTTTATAACATTACTATCAAGCTCTCTGATACGAAGCCTGGTGCCGTTTTACAGAACTATATGCATCAAGATTTCGCTTCAGCAGAGATGGAACGCTAATTTTATTCTCCAGCTTATGTGAAGATATACCTGTTAACTCTGGGGAATCGAGAAAGTCGGCGAAGTAGACAATACTAGTAGGCCCCTGTAATAATGGTAAATTTTATTATATTACTGCCAAGCCCTTTGATACGAAGCCTGGTGCCATTGTTCAGACTATATGCATCAAGATTTCGCTTCAGCAGAGATAGAACACCAATTTTATGCTCCAGCTTATGTGAATGCATACCTGCTAACTCTGGGGAATTGAGAAATTCAGCGAAGCAGGCAGTACTATCGTCATTTGTCATCACAGTCTATTGATGTATATAGTTTTGAATTTACGACTATCATGTCTAATTTTTTTTCTTTATTTCATTGACTCACTACTCCTTCAGCAACAGCACTACCCTTTCTCAGTTAAATACATAAGTACATAATATTTGCAAATGGTTACAAGTGTTAAATTGGTATTTGCAAATGATGGAATATATAGTTAAAAAACTAATTTCAAATAATCAAGTAGGGCTTGCAGTAAACTGAATTCAACCGACAATCGAATAGGATTCAAACTGAATCCTATTCGAAGATTGTGAGACATTCAAGAGCAATAGTAATCAAGCATAATACATAAATCATCAAAATTTTTCTTTTAATATATTAAACTATATCAAAATTGTGATTGTCAACAAATGTGAAAATATTCTAGTGTAATATTCTCTGTATATTTACTGAATATTGAAGCATATTTTATTCAAGGAAAAGAAAGAAAAAAACGTGTCTCATCTATAAAAGGAAACCATGGAATATATAGCTAAAAAACTAATTTCAAACAATCAAGTAGGGCTTGCTGTAAACTGAATTTAACCGACGTTCGAATGGGTATTCGAAGACTGGGTGACATTCAAGAGCAATAGCAATCAAGCAAAATGCATAAATCATCAAAAAAAAAATTTTAAGATTAAAATATATCAAAATTGTGATTGTCAAAAAATGTAAAAATATTCTAGTATAATATTCTCTGTATATTTACTGAATATTGAAGCATATTTTACTCAAGGAAAAGAAACAAAAAAACCTTGTCTCTTCTATAAAATGAAACCAAGGTAAGATTGGTTCTGAGCTAAGCGAAGTCTTTTTTTTTTTCCTTTTCCTTTTCACTTTCTTCCTTTTCCTCATGTTTCCCTTTGTCTTTTTGTCAATGCATTTAAATGCGCTGCCTTGAAGGAATAACCTAGAATAGACTGCGGAGAAAACAGTTGAAGTTTTTCGCTTTTGCTTTGGAGTTGACTGAACTCAGAAATAAATTTTTTTTCGCGGTCGCCGCACTTTCAGGTCATTTTCGATTTTACTTTCAAAGCGAGATTTCACGGTTCTATCGGATTCTTTTAATGCTTCTTTCTTCGATTTACCTAATCAATAAAGGTTTTAAAACGGATAAAAATTTGAATTGCTATTTGAGCGAATGTGTGCTTGGGTTTAGAGGGTAAAGAGTCATATATGTATTTTCCTTGAAGAGAGGAATGGACGATAAAAAAATTCAACAAATGGAGAAATTGCTGTCTTAAATTTTTAATCTCTTTCAAATGAATAAATTATTTTGTTTGTTGCTTAGTAAAGAGCTTTTTTAAAATATCTCAGCAACTTTTTTTTATTAAGGTGAAATATAACATTCACTTATTCCTTTCAGACATGCTGCAATGATGTAACAAGATATTTGAAACTCTGTGGTGATTTTCGACAATCATGGCTTAAGAATTTAAATGCATGTATATGTAATAATTTCAATTTTTCTGTATTAAAAATATTAATTTTCTAATTGCATAAACTCAGAATTCTCTTTAACTTCTAATTTTTATGAATTATTATTTTACCACATTGACTATCACTGTGCTGAAACTAAATATATTATATCAGAGAATTACCTTCTAAAATTATATAAGTTCAAAATACATTCATACGCTCTGTTTGTTTTTTGCTTTCTGCCTTCTTGTACCAATGCTTTATTATGATTCTAACAAAGAACTTTCAGATGCTTCTTAAAAGTTATAATATTTTCTTAATCATGAAGAAAGAAAATGACAGTATGTTTCCTGGCAAAACATTGTTCTCCTATATATATATATATATATATATGAGTTTGTATACAAAATTTAAATCAATAAAATGATTAATTTTGATTCGTTTAAATTATTTTGATCAAACTTTAATATGCGAGATATAGAGGTATATACTGTAGGAGTGAGTTTGTAAATGAACAATTCAGCTCAAAAGAAACTGAAATGGTTTTAGCTAAATTTTTATTTTCTTTCAACTTCTTTATAATTGCAGTCAGAGAGATATTTAAAATTAAGCATTCGACTATCTCATCAATAATAAAAAGTAAAAGTTGCATTGAAATTTCTTCGTGAGTTGAAATAGCCAAGAAATTAGTTGTTGAAAAAGGATTGTAAAAACTTCAAGTTCGACTATTTTCCACCCTTCTCACACTAAGAGCTCTAACTGATAAGAAATTAGAGGCAGAAATAAAGGAGGTGTCGCGGTGAACTTATTCCTACAAACCAATCAGGAAACTTTGTTTTCTGAATTGTTAAAAGAATTTTTATTATATATCGACAGTTATGTTTTTTACTTCCAACAAGCGGTTAAGTTATTGAAAAAGAAAGTTTTCTGCAAACTATTCTGCATATTAATATAGTAAATTTTTTAAATTAAAAAAAGTAAAGAAATTAAATTAATTAAATTAAATTAAAGAAATTAAAGAAATCAACCAAATTTTTTACATCCAACAAGCGGTTAATTTATTGAAAAAGAAAGTTTTCTACACACTATTCTGCATATTAATATAGTAAATTTTTGTATTACTTAATTAATAATAAATGATATTTTTCTTTTCCCCTCTAAATAAATTTATTATAATCGTTTGGAAAAACGACTCCGAGATTTGGTGTTTTTTTCATGCTTTAGACCTGATTAAAAAGTATTTTAATTGTTGAGTTGGGGAATAAATTCGTATAGTTTTTTATCAAAGACTTTTTTAAAACATAATTAATAGTAATAACAATAGATTTCGATTATGTATTCTCCGCTGTTGTTTACGACCTCCACCCACCTCTCGACCGTTTAGTCGATGCCGTTAAGCCAAAAATAATCTAATCTGGTTTTTAAGGCCCTCTTTATTGTCGAAGGTAACGTCCCTCATATAGTTCGATAGGGAGCGGAAAAAATGGTTATCCGACGGCGCAAGATTCGAGGAATACTAAAAGACTGCCATTCAAGCTCTTGGAGTGCGGCTTTGACTACTTGTGCAACATGGAACCTGGCGTTGTCGTGAAGGATTATGGTTTGGCCTTGTCGATGGGGTCATTTTAGTCGCATAGCCTCTTTCAAGCGGTGTAGCTGGGCTATGTAGAGCCCCTTGGTGACCATGACATTCCTTCCGAGCATTTCCCTGTATACCATGCCCTCCCAGTTCCCCCCCCCCCAAACGCAGATCATGGTCTTTTTTGGATGGAGGTCAGGTTTGATCATTTTCTTGCAGCAGACTTGCTTATGACACCTCCTCCGAGTTCGTTGCAAATGTCTCATGCTGCTTCAGCAGCTTTTTGGCCTGGATGAAAAGCAAAAAAGAGAAGGTATCGAAAATGTTGATTTTTACCTCCTGGATATTCCATTTTTAAGCATTAAAAGTAGTTAAAAATTAAATGACTCAAAAAGACGATCTTGTAGAGCAGAAAGAGCTCTATTGAATGAATACTATATACTTTGTCAGACAGCAAAAAAATCGTTGGAAAACAACGCAAATATAAAAACGCTACAAACTTATACCCCAACCCAATATGATTAGTTTCAATATTTTGTCTGAATGTATGCATCAAGTTTGTTAAATTTTTGAATTCTCATGTTTGAAATACACAAGAATAGACATTCAACTCGATGATGAATTTCAGCACAAAAACTTAAGACACATTTAAAGTATAAAATCACATATCACATTTCATTCTTCTGCCTAACCAAAATTACAAAAAATATTTTCCACAGATTAATGAAGGCTCACAACAAGACTAATCAAAATCTGGAAGTCGGAATTTTATTTATCATATTTTTTCTTTCTTTACTCCCTTAGCGAGAAAGTAAACAAGTAATATAAAAAAATTTTAACGAAATCGATGAAATGCATTTTTATCTGAAACTCTCATTCGTATTCTTTATTGCTGCAAGAGATTGAATACTACTTAAAAGAGAAGTTTTATTTATTTTTTCCACGGCAAGATACAAGAAAAATTACTATTTGCATAAGAAGCATCGAGAGTATTTCAGTGCATTTAGGTGTGGAAGTAGAGATAATGTATCTGGAGACTTTTGTTGATTTATAAAGTGACAGAGTTTATCTATGAATTTTATACCGAAAGATAAGATCAAAA
>JAPMOQ010022186.1:908108-921121 GCA_026543055.1 Argiope trifasciata
TGTGTGTTGTGTGTGTGTGAATTTTTTATTCAATAAATAAAAAAAGATTACATTTAGAGAATAATACTCAAAACTTGCAGCCTATTGTCCCTCGGAATATTGTTTCTGAAAATTTGTGGATTTTGCTGAATTTTTATTAAATTTCGAATTTATAAATTAATATTCGTAACTTAGAAAAAACAATTTTAAATATTTAATTGTTATAGAGATAAAAACTTTGTTATTTCAATAGCTTCATACTTATTCAATTTATTATGAACTGGAATCTTTTAAATGGTGTCAAATCTTATAATTACATAGAACTACTATGAACGTAAAATTTAAGGTAACCTATTCTGTAACTGTCTATTGTTTGGAGAATCTCCGCCTGTTTGCGGCTCATGCAATGTTCTGCTGATTATACATCATGTTTTAATTGAAGGTTCTGCTTTTTACAGAGATCGCATCAACTTTTTTAATTCATCTACTTTTGACTTCTCTTTCCTTCTTGGAGAAAGCCCTCACATGAATTTATTCCCGTTCCTGAAAAAAAACGGAATTTTTACTTTTATTTAATAAATTTACTTTTATTTTAACTTAATGTTTTACCAGTTTTTTACGAGGAATTTTATGCAAAATAGGAAAAATTAACAAGTGAACCGTGTTTTCGGTGGAGCATATCCTAGAAAAGGATCTTGCGCCAGAAATTTGACACATTCATCATCATTCAACTCTCTATTAAATTTCGTGGTTATTTGACCAGCTACCTAGAACACGTTTAATCCGTCGGGCATTAAATGCCTTTCAGCCGTTGTAATGAAGAGATTTGGAGAATAGGTTGTCAGTTCAAGTGCCGGCATCATCATCTGCCTACGATTCAAAACTACAAGGTTCATCCAAAAATGATCCCATATAGTTTTTAAAAATTAAAGGTAAATATAACTAAACTACGGACTAAAATTTCATATTTACAACGCTACCTATATAAAGAATACATTATTGCTATGGCAAGTACTTAGAGGTTAAAAATAGTGAGAATCTAATACCTGAAATGGGCTTGGAAATGTTCAGATTCTGATATTTGTTTAATTTCCCAACCTGGATATTCGTAATTTGCTCTGCCCAATAGACGTTCTATATTCTTTTTATCATGAAACTGTTAATCATAGACCTTAATTAAGTCTGGCAACCACGTGGTATTATAATAGTATAAATTCTCAACAATCATCAATGACTGCCCTTAATGACCAAAATATTCGTTTTAAATGCAAATTTCTGAACATTATGAATCATGAACTACAAACGCTCAATTCAAACGTTTGCTAGAAACATTCTGTCAAGTCTTATACCCAAGGAATCACCCCAGATATGAAGATGAAAAAGGGTCTGATATGATGATTGTTTCTCGTTGTTCTGATGGGTGCTGAAATGGCGTAGGATCGATTAACCTTCTACTAACGGCGGGACGTCTCTATCACGGGAGGAATTATATCGTGGTCGGTGATATCTCTGGAAAGTCAACCATATGATGTCTCGATTTACAATCATGCAGATTTTTTCCTGTGCCTTCAAGGGAATCGGAATAATCATTCGTAATTGTGATTATCTTCTAAGCCAATGGAGAGATATCTGTCTATATGTTGTTTGGCTCAGTTTAGCCAAGAAATGGCTCTTGCGCCAATAAAATCCAATAAACAACAGCAACAACATAAACTGTCTATATGTTACCGTTAAAGTATATAATGCAATTATTTCATAGAATACCTAGTTATTCCATGAAAAAACTGATCGTGGCGGTTAAAGTGTGTAATATGTTATTAATTTGACACTTTAACTAGTTATTTCATAGAATAACTAATTATTCTCTAAATGAATTAACGAGAGACAGTTGAAGTGTAAAATAAACAATTTATCTAAAATGAAATAACTAGGCATTCTATAAATAAACTAATGATAGACAATGGAAATGGAAAAGAAGCAATTTATCTAATTTATGCAGCGTATAAATGGTATTTATGAAAACGTACCATAAAATCATTTGTTACAATAAGGATTACTAAAATGGCTTTTGGAACTACAAAGAACATTATTTCTAAAACATTTTTGGTGACATACTGGGTTTGGTAGGTAATGTATGGGTAATGTAGGCGCGGAATGTTAATGTATTTGTCGTTGACATTTTGAAAGTATGGCCAAAAAGTATTCTCGTTGTTTTATGCTTTGGTATTTTTACCGTCCTTCAAAAATTATTTTTATTTGAATTCGAAATTAACGTTTTTTCCTCCCCGCTACTTCCCATATTGTTAAACGAAACCTAAATGTATCTTATACTAAAAAGCGCGATATATGATAAAGATTATTTTACACTTTAACGGGCTGCAGATCGTTATTCTAGGAAATAACGAGTTAAAGTGTCAAATTAATAACATATTACACACTTTAACGGACACGATCAGTAATTTCATGGGACAACTAGGTATTCTATAAAATAATGGATTTCATACTTTAACTTTAACATATATAATGGTTGCATGCATCCTATTCTGCTCCCTAGATGGGATTACAAAATATCTTATCAGAATCAGTCATCAGATTGCGAGATACAATAAAAAGCATCCCATTTAAAATAAATATTATTAAAATTATTTAAATCATTCTGAGAAAATTATTAGGAAGCAACGTTAGACAACTGAAAAAAGAAATTGAATAATATTCCGGTGGTAGGAGGATGTTACAACATATTGTTATAGATGTAAAAAAAAAAAAGGCAAGTCACTGCAAGCTAGTTTTTCTACGCAATAACCTAGAATAATGAAACGATACATAAAGAAATGAAAACCACATTTTTGCTGGATGTCATGGAATAAAATTGCTAATAAACTTGAAATCTCCGTTCCACGAAAAATATTCTGAAATCGAATTTCTTTGGAATTTTCACGGCGCTTGTCGCTCGAGGAAGGATTGCGAAAAACATACAGCTATAGATGAACAACGTAAGATTTCTTCAAACAATTGCTTCTAGTTCATACGCGGCTCGTTTTTGTCTTTTCAAGAATGAGATGCGAACATTATGAATGATTATTTCTGACCTACTCTAAAGTGTTTTCTCTGCAAATATTAACCAATTTCTCTCTATTTTCCTGTTTCTCTAGATTTCCATTTCGAAGGAAATGGAATGGGTCAATATTTTGTAGAGAAATAATAACTAAAGGGAATTACGAATAAATTTCAAGAAACTAAGTAGGGCCGCAGTGGCCTGGTGGTAAGGTCTCGGCTTCGGAACAGGTGGGCTTTTTCAAGCCGAATTTTTTATGTCTCATTAGCACCATATAGGTCCAGAAGTTCGACTTAGCTATTCACGCTTCACTATTCATTTTACGGAACGGACTTCATTCATTCATTGGGGGCCACGGTAGACTGGTAGTAAAGTTTCGGCTTCGGAACCGGAGAGTTTCAGGTTCGAGACTCGCTTCCACCGAAGAACCGTCATATGAGGGGGTCTCTTGTACTTGAAATCTGTCAGGCCAAACGTCCTCCCGCTGGTGTGGCGTGGTGTGGAGAGGGGGGTGCCACTTCAGGTGTCTTTCTAGTTATCTGACCATGGTTCAAAATTACGAGGTCCATCCAAAATAGCCCTCGTGTTGCTTTAAAACGGGGCGTTAATATAATTAAACTAAACTAGAAACTAAGAAACTAAAAAACTAAGTAACCTAATAGTTTTTATGATATAGTTTGGCTTAGTTTAGTTGGTTATTAACGTTTCGGTTTAAAACCGCAAAAGAGCTTTTTGAGATCGCAATTTCAAATCATGATCAGATGACTGAGTTGACGCTTCAGATGGTAGCCCCGATTCCCTCCACACAACGGGAGGGACCGAGATGGACTGGATGAACGCTTCCGGTGTGTAGTAGTGGTTGGTGCATGTGTAAGTCTGTCGTGGTCACAAAGTCCCCCATGTCGAGAGTAATATAAATGGTTATATTGAATCTGAGTCGATTGTCATCTGGTTCAGGTGTAAATTACGATCTGTGGATGAATGAATAAAATGCATGAATGTTTTTAAGTTTAGTTATTTTAACGTCCCGTTTTAAAGCAACACGAGGGCTATTTTGGGACGGACCTCGTAATTTTGAACTATGGTCAGATGACGAGGACAACACCTGAACTGGCACCCCCTCTTCGCACCACGCCACACCAGTGAGAGGACGTTTGGCCTGACAGATTTAAGGTGCAAGAGACCCCCTCACGTGACGGTTCTTCGATGGAATCGAGTCTCGAACCTGAAACCCTCCTGTTCCGAAGCCGAGACCTTACCACCAGACCACAGCGGCTCCAAATGCACGAATGAAGTCCGCTCCTTAAAAAGGGTAGTGAAGCGTGAATAGCTAAGTCGAACTTCTGGACCTAGATGGCGCTAGTGAGACGTAAAAAATTTGGCTTAAAATCGCTGACATGGTCTGTGAATTTGTCAACGATAAGTGCCATCAGGAATAACAACAACACTACGGGAAGACTTTTGTCCCTTGACGTCAAGCACACTAGATCCATAAACATGTAGGACCTTTTAATGGAATCAGGTTTCAAATAGTCTTTCGATACAGAAGCCGAAACCTCACTACGAAGCGCAACATGAAAATGTGCTGTAAAACTCCGATCTAATTTCGAATAATTCAATATGTTATTGTGATATACAACAATAAGAATAATTTCTAACAGCTTCTTTAGTAACTCAGGAAGAAATATTTCTGGCATGTGTATCCCAAAATCAATGTCGTGTTTTAGAAGTGTTTTTCTCAACAGATTGAAACAAAAATTTGGACACTATGCTGACCGTGTATCGGATATACACAAAACCACATACCAAATTTGATATATTTAAGTTAAGGAATTTTAGTTATCCTGTTTATATATTTCTGAAAATAATGACCGGATTTAGTTCAAAATTTGATGATCATCTACACTACAGACGTTACATTTGTTTAGAGAATCTTATCTACCTAACTCTCCTAATTTTGTAGTTATCATTTTAACCTAAATTCAAACAACTAGAAAGATAGTCTTTCTCTGAACAGTTTTTATTCAAAATTTGACAGGAATCAGTAAATTTGGAGTAAAAATATATTGAATTTCAACAGTCTAACTCAAACCGTTTTTGAGTTATGTTGTCACAGACTTACATTTTCTGAAAATGTGTTTTACGAGCTTAGAGAAGTTTAAAACGTGGAGATTTGTTGAAATCTAGATTTAAAATATGGAGATTGGTCATGGATAATAGTTTCCGCATAAATAAAAATTTTCGGTTACGTAAACATGGAGATTTTTTAAAATATGGTAAGATGATTATTACACTTTTTCTGGGCGTACAAGATAAAGTAAAAAAGAACAATTGAATATCCATCCAGTATTTTAGAGTTAATATGGAAACATAATTCTTAATTTTTCTTATTTTAACTATTCTTGCTTTGCCATCTATCCTGTTTCGTTATTTTTGATGAACACAATTTTTTCTTTGTTCGTTAAAAATATTAAGTATTTTCCTTATGAGAATCTGTAATTTAAGGTATCCAACTACGTCCTTAGGAAAAAATTTGAAAAAATTTGATTTTTTAGAAACTATTTATGGTTTTTAGATATATTGTCAATAATAAACACAAAAAAAAATATTTGAAAATATAATAATTTGAGAAATGGAAAAATTTGTAGTAAATTTTATTGCAATTTAACCAAAACTATTAACACTCTACACAAAACTGTAATGCAGAAATCCTATTTTTCTTTGTGCACAAGTTATAGAATACAATGATGAATGAGATGAACCAAAATCTAAGAAAAATCTTGAGATGCAAAGAAATTATGGGTAAAAATATTCGCATAGATGCATTTTTCCCATAAATTCACACCTTAATTTTTCTAAACACACCTTCAAATGAAAAAGTATTTCACCGACAGTGAAACTTAAGGTTCATTTCATTGCCCGTACAATTTAAAATACATGCTGAAATTTTTATGTAAATACCTCTATTAGTTTTTCGAGATATAATGATAACGGTAGAGAATTTTTATGAAAAAGTTTTGAGAAAATTGAAGCTAAGGACAAATTTTAGCTGAAAAATATCCGACCCTATAGGATAGGTCAGGCCTTCCTTCTTTTAGAAAAGATAAACTGTTTAGGGAAGAGAAAAGTCTGAATTACAAGAAATAATAAGAATTTTTAAGATCGATGAAATGTAGTCGATAACCAGCGTTTTTAACGTAGTCGGATATCGTAAAACAAAAATATCCGTATGTCTGTTGAACTTTTTCTAAAGATATTTTCAAGTAAAGAGTGAAAAAGATTATAACAATTTCTTAAGGTAACCGACTACGTTCGAAGGAAAAATTTAAAAAAATTCGATTTTTTTAAAACTATTTTTGGTTTCTAGATGTATTATCAATTATAAACACTATAAATACAAAAACATTATTTGAAAATATAATATATTTTGAGAAAGAGGAAAATGTGTAGTAAATTTTAATGAAATTTGACCAAAACGGTTAACATTCTACACAAAATGGTAATGCAACAATCCTGTTTTGTACACGTGATATAGAATATAATGGTGAATGAAATGAACTAAAATCTAAGAAACATAATGAGATGCAAAGAAATTACAGATAAAAATATACGTATATATGCCTTTTTTCCATCAATTCACAGCCTTATTTTTCTAAAAAACCCTATAAATTAAAAAGTATTTCCCCCACGATATAAATTTTGGTCCATTTCATTGCCCATATTATTTAAAACACACTCTGAAAATTTTATGTAAATACCTCTATTAGTTTTTGGGATATCATGTTAACGATGGATAATTTTTATGAAAATTAAAATTGAAGTTAAAGACAAATTTTACCTAAAAAATATTTTTTGCTTAAAATTCCTCTGCATAATAGGTTAGACCTTACTTTTATAAGAATAAATAAACTGTTTTTGAGAGAGAAAAGTCTGAATTACAAGAAATAACACTTTTTTTAAAAAAAATCACCAATGTGGTCGAATAACATTGTTTTTAACGTAGTCGGATACCCTAAAAAACAATCGTTATTTCAATCAACTCAAAACAACAGCACAAAGGCCTTTATTTTCGTCGTCTTCCGACTTGTTAGCGTAATGACGTACAATATAGCAAATAATGATCTATACTAATTAGGAAGGAGAAAGGGTGCGTTTCCATGTGCACAAAGTATGTGTGTGTGTGCATGTGTGCAGATGTTTAACAGGAAGAATGATTATTTGACATATTAAAGCTGACACAAACATATTTTGGAGAATGCAAATGGGTACAGCAAAGCTATTGTGTTGACATGATACTGAATTAGGAATTAGAAAATAATTTAGGTTTTTTTTCAAAAATATTATTGCAAAAAAGGATTTTTACTCTCAAAAAATTATTATTTTTATGATATCCAATTAAATTGCAGCGTAATTTTTTTTCCTGAATTTTGTCAATTTTAAAAAGTAAATATTTGTTTAATTTCCAGTACGATAATTTTTATCGTTATCTTAAAATTAAAAGAGTTTTCATTGTTACATCAAACATTTAATAAGTTGATTTTCTTCTAACTTTGAGGGTTAAGGAAGACAGATTCTATTTAATATCTATAACTACTTATAATAAATTTAAGCCGCCTTTGGAAACAAGCTGGATAATCAGAATTTGTTCTTATAACATGCGAAATTATAATTGCACAATAATAATTTTTACACTTTAGATTTTTTTTTTTAAATTATATATTTAATATTAGTTTTATTATTCCTGCAAATTTGTTCTGAATTTTGGCAATTTTTCAAAAATATTTTTTGCTTTATTTTCAACAATAGATTAAATTTTTGAGCTGAAATTTAAACAACTTTCCTTATTTTATTGAATATTTAATTGCTATATTTTCTTCAGCGACGAAATTAAGTATTTAGCTACTTCTTCTTCTTTAGCTATTTATTAAAAACTATAGAGAGACGATTTTATTTAATATTTGCCTGATTAATCAAACGAATATAAAGGTGTTTGTCATGGCTGGTTCGTGATTGCTTTGAATAAATAAGCAAATAGAAAATTTAACAACAAATTTATTGCAGATTTGTTCAAGTTACTCTGCTCAGCAACTCGTTCTTCTCCAAGAACAAACATTCAAATGACGTAATTCTTTTATCAACACTCGCGCTTGTAGTCTAGCGCCATCTATGAACATTTATTTCCTAACGCTTCAAAATCCAATCACTACAGTGGTTACAATATTTGCGAAATTTAGATGAACAGCACAATGGAGTTTTCAATAATTCCGTATTGCCTTGGGAATGGTTTTCATTAGGAACATATATATACACAATAAACAGAAGATTGGTAATCCTATTTAAAAACCACAGTTTTAATATCTGACAATATAACCCAGTCATGAACATGAAATTGCATCTAAACAATATGACCAATATTCTTTGTTAAATAGCTGATCGCCAAAGGTAATCAGTATCTGCATAATTTATAAGAAAGTGCAGTTAAGGTATCCGACTACGTTCAAACGAGAATTTTTGGAAAAAAAAATGGATTTTTTAATAACTATTTTTGATATAATGTCAGTTATAAACAGTATAAATACAAAAAAATTATTGGAAAATATATTTTGAGGAAAAAGAAAATTTATTGTACATATTAATGAAATTTAACAAAAACGGCAAACACTCTACAACAAATTGTAATGCAGCCATCCTATTTTTCTTTGTACACGAGTTATGAAATATAATGATGAATAAAATGAGATAAAATCTAAGAAAAATATTGTGATGAAAAGAAGTTATGGGTTAAAATATATGCATAAGTGCATTTTTTTCATGACAGCTTTTTTTTCTTTAAAACATCTACAAATGAAAAAAATATTTAACCGACAATAAAAATCTTGTTTCATTTCATTGACCATGTTATTTAAAAAACGCGCTGAAATGTTTATGTGCCTCTATTAGTTTTTGAGATATCATGTTAACGATGGAGAATATTTATGAAAATTAAAATTGAAGCGAAAGATAGATTTTAGCTGAAAAATATGTTTTGCTTAAAATCCCCCTGGATGATAGGTCAGGCCTTTATTTCCCTAGAAAAAAGAAAGTGTTTGGGAAAGAGGGAGGTCTGAAGTACAAGATATAACAATAAAACAAAAAAATTCGTCAATGTGGTCAATAACCACTATTTTTAACGTAGTCGGATACCTTAAAGTACTGATAAGGTGATGATGCGAAGTCGGACGATAAATAGACTGAACAGCTACATTTTGTAAGCGCTATGCTACTATGGGATTAGTGAAAATTATATGCATCAAATTATGATTAAGAGATTTCATACAAATATGGTAAATTAATTCCACGAGAGGGCGCTCAGCACTTCCGGTGTTAACCAGCAGCCAGAGGGGAGAGTGTAAAGAAAGTTCCCGACAACAAGGGAATACGGACCGGCCGCCGAGAGCGGTCGCGACCGGAAACCGCTGAGATATGATCTTCTTCAAAGGGCCTAAACTGGAATTCTTGTATTAATGAATTCATCTGCAAATGCTCAAGATGCCACGTGTAGGTGGAAAAGAGCAACTGAAATATCTACTGTTAATCTCCATGACATTGCAATTAATACTTCATCAATGAAACTTCATTGTAAAAATCTTCTTATTTTAATCATTCAATAAACGAATAATCTAAACCAGTGGACAGATGCATTAAAACCCATCACACCCACACAAATTCGTCACAACGTATATTTTCACTGAACCACCTCAGCACCTTAAAATGAGAATGAGATGCTTCCTACATAATCTTTAGATCTCGCCATCCTGCATAGTTCTGGTTCCTCCCATCGATGACGGGACGTATTTCCTTAGGAATGGGTTGTTCTGTGATCGGTGATAGCCCTTGGATTCAACCACAGTTTCGGGCAGTACTAATGTTGCGGGGTTCGGTCATTCAGTATTTGTTCAGTACTTTGCTACCAGCTCGCCAAGTTGGCGGACACCCATTATAGGATTGCTCCTTTTTGTAACTGTGCGTGTCATGACCCGGCAGAAAGGGATTTGAACTGGGACGCGATGCATGCCGCTAGTAGCGGTGTGAATCCTCGCCCCTTCTCATAGTAATAAACCGCATAGTACAGAAGCATCGTTTAATTATTTTAGGCAATTTCTTTGTTTATTTCAATTAGTTACACTGCAAACTTATAGTTCGTTCTCATCATCAACAACGCAAAAAACAAAGTCGTATATGCGGGAGTCCTTTGAACTCAATTCTTTGCCCACCAATACTAGCAGGTAAAGTTTTTATATCAAAACTGTTCTGTTATAATATGTATTTTCTCACTTCTAATCGTGTACTAAGCTTTCTCTTGTATCAAGCCAAGTATTTTCTCACTTAATATCGAGTACTAGGTGTATGAAGCCACGTGGAATGTGTACGTTGCACACTGAATTGTAGAGGCAGTAGCTGGGTGACTCCATGCCCCTTCTAATAGTAATAAACCGAATAGTATAGAAGCATCGTTTCATCATTTTAGTTACACAGCAATTCCTTTGTTAATTTCAATTAGTTACATCACAAACTTATAGTTTATTTCTCATCATCAAGTGTATAGACATCACCGGCATACACAACAATATTTATTATAAGTGAGCCTTTGAGTTGGTTAAAGAGTAAGTGATATTACTTCCAGTGAGCCAACTAGTTACACAAAGGTGACTATTTTATAATATTTTGTGTTCGATCTATATTAACAGATGTCGACATTAATTATCATTAACATTACAATCGTAATTTATTAAATAGTAAAAGTTTAAAAATTTAAATGAATGAATGAATTATTATTGTAATTGTATTGTAATAAAACACCAAGTAATTCACTTTGTAAGGTCAAGCAATTTTTTGCAAATCATTGAAGCATGCAAATAAAAGACAAACTAGAAAGTTCAGCTAGTATATTTGCAATTCGGTCTGGATAAAACTAACCTTCCCCACAGTTGAAGCCGGATGAAAACAGGCTTCTCTTGTGATGCCAAACAATAAGTGGCCTTGTTCGTGAAATTTTCCATTCACTACTTTTGACAGTTTTTGTGCAAGCTCGTTTAGTCCAAACGAGATTCGTCGTTAGAGGACAAAAAAGGTTAACTTCATGAGCCAGGAAAAATAAAAATATTTCAAAAATCATTTGTAATTAACTTCACATTAAAAAAAAAGAAGATACGAAATTTGTTAAAATTAGTTTTCAAAATAAGCAACAACCAGAGCTTATTACAATTACTCTTATCTTAGCCCCCCAAAAAGCTGGTTAGTTTTTATTGCTTATCTTATAAACCTCACGTTATTGCTTTTGTAATTGCTTATGTTTTTTAACCTTTTCGTATAACTAGGACCGACGAATTCTTTTTCTTTACTAACTAAGATAAATTAGCATCGTCTAATGTTTATACATCAATAACATTTTTTAAAATTCCAGAAAAGTCCTTTTTCGAAAATTTTGAATAATATTTCCTACACTAAATAGAGTTTTATTCTTTTGAAAATACGTTTGCCTAAGAAAGGATTATTTTATTTCACCAGTGAACTGCTTCGACCTATTTGAAAAAAATGAGTATTTAAAATGTGTCTCCTGATTAATTATTTATTAATTGTAACTCCTGGTTAAAATATACTTGTGTCTTATGAATAATTACTTCTCTTGACGAATAAACTCGTCTTAACGCAAAATGTTGTACTTTTTTCCATGACGAGTATACTGATGAAAAACAGTTAACTGCTTAATATATACTCAGTTAACACGAGGAACATGATCCGAAAAACTGCGTGCAGTCGTAAAGTAGATGAAACACAGAATTTAATGATATTAGGATAAGGCGAAGTTTAACTTCACTAGAAAAGTTCATGCTCCGAAAAAAAAAAAGAATAGCTATAAGATTATTTAATTGACTTATTTTTAAAATCTTAATATTTTAATCTTTATTATTTTGATGGTTAAAAATACTTTATAAAGGGAGAGAAAAATTTCATCTAACAAAACATGCACAAAACCAACAATTTGAATTTTGCTGTTACAATTGGACCCATTAATGATTCACGTCATCTATGACAATTTGAAGAAATTTGGAAGTTAAATATATCTAATCTACAGTATGTTGCGTTAATAAAATATTTTAATATAATATCGGTTGAAGGTTGTAAAAAAAATGAAGAAAAATAAACAACAACAACGAAAAAAAAACAGGAATCAACCCGTAACAGCGAGGGAAATATTAATAAATACGTACAATATATATATATATATTGTGCGTATAACCAGAAGACAATGATCCAAAGTTAGAATGTGGAGTAGATTTATTAAATAGAGCAAAAAAAAATATATGTGAAGAGAAAGATGATTATCCTCTGTAAAAATGTAAAATTATGACTCATAATAAAAAAGCATCCAATTTTGTGTATACTTATATTTAATTAGGTACTTGATGTTTACAAATACTATAATAACCCATATAATTGCCAAGATGTTAATATTATTTTTGTACATTATTACCCAAAGTAATCAAAAAATTTTAATTAATAATATTTGTTTAACAGCATTAAATGTGGTCTTTGAATTTACTGACTCTAGTCAGAAATTCTGTACTATTATAATGAAGGAACACTGTCATATATCTTTTTTATACATGTATTTGAACAGTAAACATTCCAAGAATAGCTCTTTAAGTAATCATTAATCAGTGGGCTATATTTCGAAACAAAAAAAAATCTGTCGGATCATCATCCATTTTTTCACTTCTTATTCTCTACTACAGGCGCCACGACTTATTTCGTGACTATATAACTTCGTAGAATTATGCGCACACGGAGAAATTAGAGACTCTTGTCCTTCATTAACCGACTTAGTGAGAGAGGGATAAAAAAAAAGTCACGCTGCCACGGTATTGCAGAACACGAGGCGAAAAATGACTGACAAGGATCAGAGATCTTTTTCGAGCGAGTGGGAGCTTTGGGAGAG
>JAPMOQ010022186.1:921131-986891 GCA_026543055.1 Argiope trifasciata
AATGGCAATTTTATAATTTAATAAATAATTTATTCATTAAACGAAAAAATTTTTTCATTTTGACAAAAAAATACGAAATGACTTTCCGAACAACCCAATAATATTCCTCAAGGTGATATGTTATAACCGAGTTCCACATACGCAATTATGCAAGCAAAATAATGACAACTTCTATAAATAATATCTAGAATAATATACCAATATCAGACAAACACTTAGATGGGATGGTGAAATAAGGAATTCATTTGATAATTTCAATCAACATCATTATTTAACGTTCCAATTATAGTCATGAAGTTGTATCATTAGTACCAATAACATTTTTGTTTATCAATTGGAAAAATCCGTCATCTAAAATCAGCAGACAGTTATATTGCCTCGCCTCTGCTGACATGGTTAAAGAAAAAAGAATTTCAAAGAAAACTTCAACATCTATCATGTAGGAAGATAATAAGCATGACATTATACTACAATGATTTCAAAGAAGTTGGTAATTGCAGGAATACAGTCACTTTCTTTCTGTTGTAAATTATTGATGAATCTATATAAGGTAAACTTAGCCCAGGTGATGGGGAAGCATGAAAATCCTATATATGTTACATATTATGGGTTAGTAAAGTAGTTACTATGTTTTTCAAGGAACCAACACTAAACGTTGCATAAATTAAAAGATGTTTAGTAAAAATGCTCAAAAACAACTTTACTCCTTAGAAACTTTTATGCAACTAATGCAAATTCTTTTAAACGTAATAACAGTATGGCTTCAAAGGACATATTAGTAAAATAATATTAAGTTCTTTAAACGTATGAATAATAATTCTTAAGGTGCTAATAATATATTGTGCTCAATATTAAAACTTTACGTTAATTAAAACTTGAATTTTCAACTAAAAATATAATTACCATCTGACATGTTGATTGCTTGAAAGCCTTATATACAATATTATAAACTAAATTAAGATCATAAGATATTTTTTACTAGCGTTTTGATGAGCATACACAAAAAGTTCGATGTTTTTCAAAGGATTTCAAAGTGTTTCTAAAGTAAAATGGAATGTTCCAATGAACACAATAATAAGTTCAATGTTTTTCAAAGGATTCGGACATGTCTCTAAATGTAAGTGAATGTTTCAGTGACTCCAACAATAAGTTCGATGAATAATAAGTTCAATGTTTTTCAAAGGATACAAATATGTCTTTAAAGGAAAGCGGAATGTTTCAATGAACACAATAAGGTGTTCAATGTTTTTCAAAGGCTTCAAACATGTCTCTAAATGTAAGTGAATGTTTCAGCGAACCCAACAATAAGTTCGATGATTTTCAAAGGATACCAATGTCTTATTGAAGGAAAGTGAAATAACTGCATTGCATACTTCTTTATCAATATTTGAATTAAGATCAGATAATTGGTCTTCTATCGATACATCAGTTGGAGGAAAGCCCTTTTTCTCAATAAGAATGGATAAATAACAGTTGTATAAGGTTTTACAGTTTGAAAAGGAAAAAACTATATATAACCTAAGCTTTTCATCTCATAGATGCATTACTTTGTCCTTATAATGATTATGAATAAATAGAGACTGCAACGAAACGACGTATAAGTGAGAAAAGCACAAACGGTGCTTTACAGCAATATATTTTCTCTTTTGTTTAGAATACCTTAAAACTATTATACCAATGAAGGATTAGTTTCATTTCCTTCTCGTAATTAATTTGTCTAAACGGAATCTTTAATCAACCAGTCAATAATTTTCTCAGCAATACATCTTGTCACCCTCCTGTGATAGATTAACTTATCGATAATTAGAAAATACTAGAATTACATACTCTCGCAGGTGGACGAAAGATCTCTTCATCGAAAATGACTGAAAGCCCTTGACAATAGTTTTTCAATAATTCTGATGAAGAAGATCTATGAAATTCCACCCTTGGCTAATCCGAAGACTAATTCATGCATAAAGTTTATCATCAAATGGATATCGCGTCAAACAACAACATATGCAGAAATAGAGAAAGATTTCGGAACAAAAGATTTATTACAGACTAAATATTGTGTTTCGCTTTTATTCAGAGTTTTAAGATTCATATCAGAGCTATAAAATTAAAATATATAGCAAAATATGAAATTTTGAAATTTTTCTTATGCAGAATTATCATAAATTATTGTGCTTTACCCTAATTTTTTAAGAAAATATTTTCACTAAATTTGAAAATAAAAAAGTACAGTAAAATAATAACATATCTGATTATTTATTTCCATAAAACATTTTTTAAACTTTATACTAGCTTTAAAACCTTAAATAGCATATTTATTTCAATAAAAACACTTCAGCACTTAAAATATTCAACCAAGTCTGGATCACTGGGGGTTTACCGGATAATAATTTTAAGGGAGAGGAAAAAAGTCATTGAAATGAAAAAAACCTAGCAAGCTACTGAGAACTTATTCCACAGAGCATGTCACTACAAAACTGCGGTTGATTACATGGGTCATTCACATTTAATTATATGGGATCAGAGTCCGTAATCAACAAGCTGTATCTGCACTTCCGCTTGTTATAAGCCATTCATGAAAACAACTGAATCAGCCATTTGAAAAACAGAATGAAACCAAAAACTGTTTTCGGGTGGGTGTAAAATAAAACTTATAATTTTTCTTAGTTAAATTTCAAATGAAATACATAACATAAGCGTTATTTTTATCTTTTTCGTTCCTTTTTTTTTTTTTGCTTTTAACAATGGTATCTGAATATGACATTGTCAATATTGATCGAAAAATCGATCTTTTAGTCGTTTGTTTCCCTTTTCAAACCCTTTTCGATACAATAGGAAGGGAAAATGAGAATAAAAGGTATTTTCATGAAAATATTAAAATTTGGAAGCTATTATACAGTATAATGTATAATAGCGTGATATTATATCACTTATAATGTATAGCATAAGTGAAAATAACTGGGAACAGTGGCTACTGTAAGAATAGCTGATATCTTTGCGAACTGGGAAACGTGTCTAAACGATGAACAATATTGTTCAGCTTATTTCAGCATTATCTTGAAAAGGGCCGACGTCCTGGCACAGGGGTAGCGTGTCTTCCCCGTAATCTGTGCGTCCCGGGTTCGAGTCCCGGTTCAGGCATGGTTGTTACTCTGTGTTCTGTCTGTGAGGCGTGTGAATGTACCCCCCCCCCTTTAAAAAGGGTTGTGCAAACGAATGTGTGTGTAATCTTTATTTGAGCTACAAGTCAGACTTCTGCCCTCTGGGTGCTCAGGGGTCTTTACCCTCAGAAGCTACTGCACCCCCTTTCCGTGGAAACACGGACACGACAAAAAAAAATCTTGAGAAGTTTATTTACTTTATGTTGATGAGCTCCAAGTGACAAGTTTGAAGAAGTGAGTAAAATCAAAATTTGTTTTGGTGTTTAAATATAGTGAATGATGGCCTAGTTTTACATAATTTATTCTACCATATCATATCACTGGGTAGCATCTAATAGAATAAATTGCTTTTCAATGTAGACTCAATGTCAAAGAAAAATTGGAGGCAGAACGTTCTATTTGAATTGGGAGATCAGTTTTCTTTTATCAAATTTAATAAGTCCTTATTCGTTTTAATGTAAATGTCTAATTTTTAAATATTAATTTTAGTTTCTTACAATGTTCAGATATTTATGTTTTTACAAATGATCATTTTTCGAATTTTTTTTGACAAAACTGGGAATAGAATCATTGTAAATTACTCCAAATTGGAGGTACTAAATAATTATGAGGATTTTTGTGCAATATATCAAGAAATATATATTTAATGTAAAAAAAATTTAAAAAGCATATCGGGTAGGGAAAGATAAATGAAATTTTGAAGCATAGAAATGTTCTTATCATTTTAAATCTTCAAATCAGTTAATTATTTTGATCAAAAGTCAAAATAATTGTTCCCAATCTTAACCCATAATCTGAGATCGTATTAATTGGTGTAACTACGAACATCGCTGTAACTAACACTGGTTAATTAATTGATCAATTCCAAAAAACCTACATAATTTTAAAAATTATCCTGAGCATGATTAGGCAGTCACATAAATTATATACTTAATTTTTTTCTCGTAAGAAATTCTTTTTCATAGAAAATGAGAAAACAGACAAAACTCCTTCCCAATTACACTTATTAGTATAAAATATACTATCTCGATGTTCATTTGAAATATATGTTGTTATCTTGGTGTTCCATTGAAAAGTTATATGAGGTTAAAGTATAGGAATATAATATAACAAATTTTAACATCAACATTGCCTAAAAAATAAAATTGAATTCCACATTTGAATTTTTGGATATTTTGTTCCTGTCAAACTCTTATAAAAGGTTCAAGAATTTTGAGATTTTTTCCAAAACAATAACCTGCTCAAGTGACCGGTGAGACATTGATATGTTTTTTCAAGATTAGTGGCTCTTGAAAGGTGATACAAGGTAAAGAATATCATGTAAAATTCGGTCAAAATCGAAGTAACGGTGATTACTTTCTTCGAGGATCGCGATGTTATTGATTATAAATTTCGACCAACAGTTAATAAAGATGATTATTTGAGTTTTATGCCATTTGCGCTCAAAAACACCCTGAAATCTGACAAGAAATCTCATGGCTTTTCACCGTTAATGTGTTGTTTTTTTTCACAATGCAGCTATAATTTGCGAATTTTTAGACAAACAATCAGCAAATACAGCATCTGAAGATTTTATTCCCCTGATATGGCATCGAGTGACTTTTTCTTATTGCTATGGTTGAAATTCTTTCTTGGTAGTCACGACTATTTTTAGTCAATTTCTTAAAAGAAAATTCACAACAAAATTTGAATAGATTTCCCAAAAAATGAGTATAAGTCAAGTTTTGATGAATTCGGAATAAACGTTGGTAGAAGTGAATTGCAGTTGGAGGAGATGACTATTTTGAAGGAGATGCTAGAAATCATTATCAATAAACTGATATTTTTTTTGTTTAATGACCTCATTTTGAACATTTTCTGAACTTAGTAGTATATTCTAATGTATATACATGTAAAAATTTTTACCTCTAATATTATAATTATAAAAAAAATAGATTCATTGTTTCCTTAAGCTAAATTCATATTACGGAAACGTAGCAATTTCAGACAGGACCTTCACTAATTTTTGTGAAGTTAAAAATACCTTTTATATTAGAGTATTGAAATTTTTTAGAAAATCAAATAATTAACCTTGTTTTTAATTTATTAAAAAAAGCTTTATCACTATATCGCTACTATGATTTTTATTAAAACATTTCTTTAAAATAATTTCACTCGTGTTTCTTTTTTTTGGCAACTGCAATTATTTGACATTTTAACTTAATTTAAAAGCATCAAAGTGTCTGAAATGTTGTAAATAGCATCTCAGTGTTTGCATAATTTATAACAAGTTAAACAACTCGCAAAATTTATTTTATGTTCATGAAACTGTTTGAAGTTCAACTATTCCCGTTTTATACGAGTATCGTGCTAGTTTAAAAACTTTCTTCTTTTTTGACAAGGCAAGTGTTTTCTTCCGTTAATACATTCAAGTGTAGAAGCATCCTTTCTCTTCCAAGTTCTCGGTCCGTCACCTCGCCAAGATAAACGATGCTTTGCCCTTGCTTCGCTTAAACTTGGAAAGAGTACTAGACGCATCGCACGCAACTGTCCGGAGATCAGAAGGTGAAGGAAAGAAAAAAAAAATATCTTTCGTCGTATATAAAATACTTTGTTCTAAAATGTCAAAAACTCTGGATTCTATGCAATATTTTAAAAAATATTAAGGCAATAAAAACGCATTTTAACATGAAATATGATGAAATGATTTGTTTACACAGCAAAATTAATGTGGTTAAAAGCTTTAGATTTTAGATTTTTATTTTAGCATAATTTATCTAAAGAAGTAGAAGGTTTCTCCTTTAGAATTTTGTCCATAACTTCCAGCATATGATTCGTTTTGCGTTAAATACGTTATATAATGAAGAGAACAGAACACACCTTTCGAACATATTTTCTTTCACAGATAGAGGCAAAAAGTTGCAAATATTATACAATTTTACTTAATTGCAAAATCCTAAATCAAATTTTATTGATACATAAGATACAAAGAGCGAGTATTACAATCACGAAAAAATATGATTTCGAAATTTCGAATTTCCCACTTTGAGAACTTTTTTCTTCCCCCCACCCGAAAAAAATGGAATTATGTCTGCTTTTCTACCTGTGAAAGTGTAATGATAATTTAAAAAAAAAACACTTTCAGCTCAAGAAATATTATTTGGTATGAGGTCTTAATACCGAATTTGCAGATTTCTATCAAATTTTGAACGAAATACATTAGCAGAAAAACTTTTTGATTAGATGTCCATGAATAAAAAAAAGAGATATTCAAAATATAAAGAATAAAAAATTATACCAAGATTTTGTATCGAAATTTTAGCTAAATTTATCCAGGGTATAACTTTTTTTCGGTTTGTACTCTCGCATGCATGTAGACGTGATATTTTTTTTTTAAAAAAAACCACTTACATAAATGGAATTTGGTACACAATTTTAACAACTAGATAGTAGAGCTATATTAAATTTTGAATAAAATCTGTTAAATAGTTGACAGTCTGTAGACTAAAATTTGATAAGTGATTGTGTTATTAAAATTTTATATCTGTATCAACTTTTAATTACAATCGATTATCCATTCCGTTTTTTAATGTTTTCTAGTTATCATGTTCAGTTCATCTCGGATAGAGGGATACTTTAAACTCACGTTCAATATGTGTGAGAAATCTACAAATTAGGTAAACGGATCATTTACCAAATTTCATCTATCTAGTTCACAGATAGACATAATTTCAAAAAATGTGTTTTTCAGGTTCCGCGAAATCTGAAACACGAACTTTTGACGAAATCTTGATTTCGATTTTTTTTATGGGGGGAATTATAATATTTCTCTTTTTTATTACTTTGTGTTTTAAAAAGTAAACGGGCAATCTTATGGACACTTTATACTCGTTATTTTATTTATTTCCTAAATTAAATAATTCTAATTTTAAATTTGTGAATTTCTTCTACTCTTTCCTATCAAACCTATATTAATAGACAAAAAGCATAACAGAATCCTACAAATTTAATTCAAAATCTCCCTTCATTGTCTTATTGATCACCCTTTATGAAAATCAATTATTTATTTAAAACGTTGCCCGTGTTGGAGCTGCATTTATTAAAATCAGTTTCATTTTTTACATGATTTAAGAATAACATTAATATTCAAATCTTAAATATGATGCAAGTATTGCCTTTATGATTTTCATTAAAAAAATTTAATAATAACTTTGTGTAAGACATTGCAAAAGTTTTTGAAATTTATACTGCTTTAGAAGGGTTATTTTGCCAATATTTTCTCTTAATTCTTAGTGTATGATTATCTTTATTAATTGTTATGATACAGTGAAAGCTCTTTATTCGCGGGGTATATGTTCCATAAATATGCCGCGAATACGGAATGGTAATTTATATGGGGTTATAGGGGATACGATCGTAAGTGACAAAATAAAAAAATATATAAATATATAAAAAAATAAATTTAATTGAAGTTTTTGAACATTTTTATTCATTATCTTAAGGCTTAGGCAATGGTTTGAAGGATTTTGTAATTTTCTCTTGCTTGGCAGTTTATAAAAGATCCTTCAATTCAGACTGATACGCAGCAGTCGCATTAGCAATTTGACTCTTAAAAATAAGACTTCGTTCAATAGACGGATCAATGTTCATAAAGAAATCGCAAAGCTCATTTGACATTCTTAAACCTTCTCTAAGAGTTTTCAAATTAAATGTCACGTTTCCAGTGCTTGTTGAAGCCTCTTCTTCAATGGACTGTGAATTGAACATTTCCTCCAAGTCGGTTTCAGTGAAATCTTCATCTTGCAATTCAAGCAATTCCTGAATGTTACTGGATTCTATCTGTTCGAACCCATCTCGTCCTATTCCATTCGCGATTTCGTCTATGTTTGCAGTTTGCATTTAACAACATACTTTAGACAAAGTCGTAATAAGATCTATTTTACTTTTTTTATTAGTCCATTTGACGGCATTTACAAAGGATATTGGATTGGATATCTATCGGAATTCTTTTATCATTATGTATGTTATATATTAGATCCGCGAATAAAGAAATTTTTAGCCACGAATAAAGAAATTTTTAGCCGCGAATACAGGAATTGGGTCTCTTTTTTTAATCCGCGAATAGTGAAAACGCGAATGAAGGAAGCGCGAATAAGGAGCTTTTACTTTATTTGTATAAATGTGCATACTTAAAACTGCAAGTTTTTATTGCGAATTTCTAAATAATCAAGTCCCCTCATCCCCCGAGGTCCATAATTACAACTGAATTCCTTCTTTCGAAATAAAACACTTCAATGAATGAGGCAACAGCGCATTAGGTCCATCATCTTCCTTCGTATTTATTTCCTACAGTTTAATTTCTTTTGACACAAACTTAAAACGGTCTCTCAATTGCATTTGATCTCCTACGAGATATTTGAGTTGATGGAATCGTTGATTTCCTCATTTGAAAGTAGCAGAACGCCAACTCCAAAACTGCGTCTTTTTGAGGTTCGCACGTCAGCGGGAAGATTGGAATCAATCTTGCCAAAGAGGTGCCGAAGAAAGGGATCCTAATGAAGCGCGGAGGATTTTGGCATCGTTCCAAGAAACCCTATCCTTCCTTCGAGTGGTGGTACTTTTGGCGGGAGTTTTTTATTATTTTTTTTTTTCCTCCCTCTTCCAGAGTCACCAGCAGAAATGCCATCTTTCCAGTAAATGAGCGAAACCGAGAGCTCGGCCTTCAAGGGTTTGGAAAGCACAAAAAAAGGGGTTAGATAGAAATGAGAGATAATTCGTTTTTTAAACGAAAATGTCTGACTGGGAAAGGACACGTGACTGCAATTGAAAGGGATCTCGAATCAAGATTGGAGAACTATTGGAGAACTATTTCCTTTCAAAAAGGCATTCCTCAAATATCATTTCTTCTGTAAAGATTCAATGCCTGATTAATGATTCTGATTAACGCCTGAGATACCTTTAGAGATGAAAAGCCTTTAATTGTTTTAAAAAACTAGCGAATACGGTCACAACAAACATCAATATGAACCAATATGAATTCCGCTTCAATCATACTTTATTCGTGAAGTTATCTAATATATAAAAATGAGTTTTTGTCTGTATGTATCCTATGCTCTGCCATAGCGCTCATCCCATTTCGACAAAACTTTGACTTATTAACAACTAGCCGCCTTTGGCGACCAGCTGGTTCGCCATGTGTAAAGCGTTCTAAAATTTTCAATTAAATCACATATTCATTAGCCTTGAAGTAATTCCGGGCATTGATTGACTTGAAATTAATATTTTCTTTAAGATGATGGACGGAAAGTTCTAAAAGTACACCTTTTCCTAATAATATTTAATTTTATCAATCAGTCAGTTTTAACCATCGATTTTGCTTCCAAAATATTAAAAAAAAATTTCGATGATGTTGCCAAAATATTAAATGTGTTTTTTAAAGAAAGCGAGAAAGGGAAAAAAGTATTAAATTAATGATACAGATATTGCAAATGATTACATAAATATGCCATTAAGTAGGGATTTCAATGCATATCCTGTCTAAATTCAATCAGGTTTACTGTAAATAAAGATGATTTATGGAATAAATGATTTAGATATTGCAAACGATTAAAGAAACCTTTGCTTTGCATTTATTTTTTTAAAAGAATATCACATTTTATGTTTCTTTTATTTTATCCAGTCACGTGCTGAAAGTTGTATTGCTTTAGATTTATTTGCGATGATATTTTTTTTTTGAACTTCCGGCATTCTTTTATTTTATCTAGTCACGTGCTAAAAAAACATGGTTAAAATATTTCTTTAAAAATTCGTTCAAATTAGAAGCTTAAGTTATACATTAAAACACTGATACCATTAGAAGGCTAATTTTTTAATCTTTAAATTGATGTAAAAATCATGTTTATGCGATCATATTTTCGGAAGTTATAGCGGAAAAACGTCGAAATTTCGCTTAAATTTTAATGAATTTCTAATTAAAAATTTGAAAAAAGGGCTCCGAGGTGCACATTCCCGACCTCCAAGGTATACATGTACCAAATTTGGTAGCTGTAGGTCCAACGGTCTGGCCTGTAGAGCGCCAACACACACACACACACACACACACATTGAGCCTTATTATAAGTATAGATATAGAGTATGAGATGGTTATAGGCATAGTAAAATTATCTTATAAAAATATTTTCGGATATATTTACCGTATCTGTTAACGAAGGTTTAACTTCCAAATAACTTGCAAGGGGACAAAATAGATTCAGTAAAGATGCAGCAAGAAACAAGACAAGTATTCTTAACGGAAAGTCCAACTCATTCCAAACATTCCCGTTATTCCCCATTCGACTTGTATTCTCGATTATTATCAGAAAACCTAAGAAATTCATGTTTTTCACATGGCCAGTCGCATGCTGGATGCTCATGTGTCGGACAATATATTCATTTGATTCAAGATATTTTGTGTCACAAGATATTCATTCAGTATTCTTTTCCGAAGACGGAAAAATCAAAAATATTGCCTACAGTAAAGCATTTGAATAATAAAATTAAAAAATATAATAAATATCACATGCACTTCTTTATATATAATTCAATTTCAATTAATGTATTTATTTCCGATACGAAAATAAATATTATTCTTTCTATCATTAAATATAAATTCCATCTATATATACTTTCTATCATTAAATTCTTTCTATCATCAAACGATCTGTTCAAAATTATTTCCAGTGCGGCAGTAACGTACCAAATACAAACTAATAGTTCATAATATTTATCTCTTCTTTAGCCTTACTATAGGGAAGCAAATCTGCCAAAATGCCATGGTCTCGCTGTATCAGGATGTCTTAACTTAAAATATTGCTGATATTTAGGCATACACACATTGCCACAATTTTATATCTTAAGATTCGAATGTGGGGCATGGCTTTTAATATTAGCCGGGATATCTTATATCGTACATTTACGTCTTCCACAACATAACCAAATGTAAGTTTAAATAACCCTCATGGTTATGGTTATCAGACGTAGTGGGATATGATAATTACGAAACAAGTCATGAATAACAAAGAATGGCAATGATTACAGCATAGCAAATTTATTGCGTCGGAATGGTTCTAGATCTACTTATCATCTGCCCACTGATTTATCTGACTACTAAAGATATATCATGAATGTAACTCTAGAACTTTAAATTCTTCTTTATATAATTATAAAAGGATTAAAGGCCAGCTTTCTGTCATTATGAACCACTGTGGAATATGGAGTAAGAGGCGCTTTGAGCATTATTGTGGTGTTTCAATAAGAAAAATTAAGCTCAAGTTCTGTCCAACTCATCTAAATGAACGAGACAAGTCGTTTCGAATGGAACTGAATAGTATAGAAACAGTTACAATTTTCAACTAGGCAGATAGGTAACTCTGCATACAATCACTGAGAGGGTACCTCAGACACTTCGATTAAGAGAATGCTACTCTATTTGTCAAATAAAGCAGTTTGTAAAAAACACAAATTCACAAATTCTAAGGATCACAAATCATTAAAATAATATAAATACTTAATAATGGGTCAGTTTTATATTCGTTTCATCACATTTACTAAGGAATTAAAGTAATTATAAATAACAAACATCTGGGAAAATATAATAGTGTATAAACGTGAACACCTGGTGTCAAATAAATAAATAAAATACACATTTTCATGAAGTTACTAGTATAAAAAATTAGCATAAAATAAATTAAATTAAAAAGGTTATTCAGAAAAAAATTATTGAAATTTAAGACCAAATTGATTAATTTAATGAAAGAGGAGTCTCATAGAGCGCATTGTTTAAGGTACACAATTCCGAAACTTTCCATTGCTACTGAAGGCGCCTAAGACTCATTTTATCTAGATAAACGTTATTGAAGTATAAAATTCAGTAATAAAAATTCACATTGATCTATCTTTTCTTTAGAATGGAGAATATAAAAAGACAAACGCTTTATCATTTAGAAATTGCACATTTCAAAATAAAATCTATAAAATGAGCATTTATATTCTTTGCTCGTGATCAACCAAGCTTTATCAATTAAACATATCGCCTTAAGAATATGATCTTCAAAGCTGTTTAAAAACATTGTTAAAATTTAATAAATCTTCAGTTATAAATATTAAAATCTCTAAATCTGTTTCTTTGTGACCATACTCATTTAGTTTAGAGGCCCTTTTTATCTTGATTGCCTTACTCACAAAAGTAAAAGTGAAAAGAATAAAAGTATATTCTAATTGCTTTAATTGGATTCATAGAGCATTTCTGGCATTCTATACCATCCACTAATGGTATTCACAGTTCTTCTAAGCAGTTAAATATTTTCAAATATTTCGAAAATGGACAGAATAAACTGCCTTTCTTATGCTAGAATGGTTCATAAAGGCACTATGGTTTTTTTCCCGCTTTAATAAAAGAATCTTCACCGTATATCTAAATTGCATTATGTTTGCTACTAATTCTACTCCTGTGCAACATTGGTTCGAAACACTGCAATAGAAAATAAATATTTAATTCTTCTTTTTTTATCTATCGACAGTTTACGAAATTTCTTAAGACAAAAAGTAGTTACTGTGCAATAAATTCACAACTTCATTCTAACATAGGCAAAATAACACAGTTTTAAGAATTCAGACGTCTTTCGTTGTTTTTCAATCATAGGAAACGTCTGCATATAACTTCTTGAAGCACACATTTTGAGATTTAACGATCTTATATATTTGCAATAAAAAGCAAAGTACATAGGCGTCACATAATATAATCGTGGTTAATGTTTCCATTAGGTTCGTACGATCCCAAAACGAAATATTCAAATGTACAAAAAGTAATCGTGTACTACATCTTATCAGATTTCATGTAAATGTTTTATGTTATCAGATTTCGAGTAGAGATCCAACCGATCCTTCATTTTCAACTAGATTTAATGATTGATGCTCATGGAATTTCTTGCTTCATTTGTAAGAAAACAGCTGGGATGGGGTTCGCTTTCTTTTAACTAAGCCACAGCTGCCTGAAATGGATTATATGGGCATTCATGTTTTCAGATCTAGCTTGAAATACATAGAACAATAATAAACTATTATTGCCTGTGATTGAATTATAAACGCAAGCCAAAAAAAAACTGATTTGTATGCTAAACATAATAATAATAATGATAATAACAGGTATGTAGTTATATTTACATTCTGTTTTGACGCAATAATAGGACTATTTTGGAACGGATTTTGTAATTTTGAGGAGCTGTCAGAGACGACACCTGAATGGAAACCTTCATTTTCAAACTTTCAAGCCATACCAGTGGGAAAACATCTGGACCCGACGAATTTAATGTGCAACCCTCATACAGGGGTTCTGAAATGGAATCGGGTATAGAACATGGAACCCAGCGATCCTGAAAACAGAACGTTAAGACTAGACCACCAAGACTTCATAAATTATGCAATTTTACCTAGAAGAATTATAAAAGGCTACTTTAAAGTAAAAAATATCAGAGCCTCTTATTTGTAAAATTTTGGAAAATCGTGAGGCTTTTAAAGATTATCACCATGCAATAAGCATTTTTAATTACAATGAGCACAAATGTATTGAAAAAAGCATTTCTACAAACGCTGCAATGAGTCAAGTATTTTTGATAATTTGCGACCAACGTGTTCGTTCAACTACTGAATTTTAAAAAAATCAATAAGAGTACAAATAATACGTAAATGAATACGAACAATAAATACGTTAGTTAACTAGTATGGAATGATTGCAGATAAGTATTAATTGAGGATTTTTAACTGGTATGTATAAAATAAATTATAAATAGTCCTGATATAAGTGTTTCTTCTCTCTCTCTCTCATGCGGTTATTTTTATAAATCAGTTAATGTTATCGAAATTCGTGCACCAAAATGATCACATCAAGCAACTTCTACTGCAAAACATAATGTAACTATTTTTAATTAATATTTACGAACTATTTTTTTGCACTATATACAATACAGATTGTATAAATTATTTATTTTTCCCAATGTTAGTCATTCATAAAATAAGTATATTAAAACTTTATTAGTTGTTTAATAGTGTTAAAAATATATCAATACGACTTTAGATCAGTCAGTCGCAACGGAGCTCAATGGCAAAATGAGGAAGAATTGTAAATGACAAAATTTATTTGATCGTTGAAACGATTGGTGATGATGAGGATTTTTTTTTTCGTTTCTTTTTTACATTGTTAAACAAATACGCAGACATTGGCGAATTTAGAAATTTTTCTGCTCTAAGTAAGGCTATTATTAGATCTTTCTTCTTACAAATCGACTAATTTGGTTTCAAACTTGAACGTACTTTTAGCTTAAAATCAAGTTGATGATTTAAGTCAAGGTTAATTTTACATTTTAATGATGATGATGATGTCGTGTCCGTGTTTTCACAAAAAGGGGGTGCAGTAGCTTCTGAGAGCAAAGACCCCTGAGCACCCAGAGGGCAGAAGTCTGACTTCAAGATCAAATGAAGGTGAGACACACATTCGCTTGCACAATCCCTTTTTACAGGGAGGGGGGCACATTCACACTACTCACAGATAGAACACAGAATAGCCATGCCCGAACCGGGACTCGAATCCGGAACGCCCAGATCACGGGGAAGACACGCTACCCCAAGGCCAGGACGCCGGCTTTCATTTTAATAAAATGGTGCAATGTTATTTCAGTACTTTTATACCTGTTCTGTTTATTTTAGAAATGTATTTCCTAAATGAGAAAATCCCATGGTATCATAATGCTACCGAGCATGTTACTATCTAGATGGTTTATTTTCTAATTGCTCATTTCCTTTCGTGGTACTATGACTTTACTTTCTTATTTCTTACATCAAATTGCCCGGATAAGGAAGAAACTCTTTATCCCTTAAATTTTTACAATCCAAAATAAGTACACGTTTAAATATAAACTTAAACAATGAAAAAGGTATGAATTTCATCACAACAATAAAATACAGAAAAACATCAAAAAATTATTTTCTATACTGTCAAAATAAAAGATAACATTGCGTCACATATGAAATGGTATTATCAGAAGTCAGTTTTTAAATTCTAAACTGAGAAAGATTCAAGTATCTTTAAAAAATTCCAAAATATCTTAAAAGTAAAAAAAACAAAAACCTATCCCCCTTTTGCTTCAAAGAGCATTTATACCAAATTTGTTAGTTCTAGATAAAATAATCTTCTCTAACATATTTCAAAACATATCCACCTTTACTATTAATCAAAATATAAAAGATTTAATCTAGCAATAAAGTCTTATCCTTGATTATAATTATTATATATAATTATTAAATATATATATATTTATTAAAAAGTTAACGAAATGTATTTCAAAATAGCATTAGTATAATTTAGTTTACAATTACTTTCAAAGTCCTAACGAAGACAAGCAATTCAATTATAAACAAAAAAGAGTATTAAATGAATTATATAAATGTCTCCATACCTAAAATTAAATATACGAACTAAGATTAAATATATTAACAATGATTTCAACATTGTTCATTCAATGTATAATAGATTCAAAATTTGAACTGATAAGAATCAAATAGAATTATCGATTGCTTCTGAATCAGTCCCATTCATTACCAGATGTATAAGGTTACTTTTGTTTGACTGAAAGAAAGACTGTAATGTATTTCGAAATGTGATCAACAAAGAGTTACAGAATAATGCTTTGAGATATGGATAAAGTCATTGAATGATTGATTATTATTTATGTGATCATTACTTCCCTTCATTAAAACTGTAATAGTACATTTATAAAATGCCAAGAATTTGTATAAATAAATATTGAAAATTGCATCCCGTTTTCCGCTTTCTCATTTACAAACACAAAAGCGATTATTGTAATCAATAAGTAATTCCAAGCTTAGATCAATCTTCCTGTTTATGACCTATTAGAGATTGAATTGCTTTTCCAGTTATGTTTTCTCTCTTTCTTTACCTTCCTAAATACATTAGATTACAACTGAAATTATCAAAACACAATTAAAAAGCGCAATATAGTAGATGGGCAGTCTTTCGAATATAATTTTATCAATAGATTGTGGATGAGTATAAAATGTTGAATTGAACCCTTTCAATTTTGCTATTAGTTTTTATATTCGAATATATTTGAAAGCGATAATTAATAATAAGCTATATAGATAGATAATGTAGAAAAATAGCTGTACATAATGTAATAATAAGCTATTATCTATGCAAATACTGCATCACAAATAGATTGATTTAGTTCAGTCATAGTAAAACCACAATTTTAATAGACCTTATATTTTAATCCTTGATCAAATGACGATGACGTCACTTGATACGACACTTCATTCAAGATTTTTGCACCAAACCAGCGCGTCAGAAATGAAGGCAAAACCAAAATTTCATCCCAGTCGGTCAAAGTGAAGCGGTACTTTTCGAAGCATACGGGAAAGAAAGATGCTATACCATTTGTTAAGCCATCTACGAAATATTTCCATTGTAAATATACAACTTAGCAAATCGTAATAAATTATATACGGCTTTTATTTATAACGAATTATTGAATGAATAGATTTTAGATTGAAGCCTCTTGATAAAAGAAATGTAAAATTATTTTTTTATGTTAGAGATGAAGAGAGATAAATATTTTCTCTTCCTTTCTTTTTTTTTTTTTTTTTTTTTTTTGTGCTTCAGATAGAGATGGGCGTTTCTGCCCGTCATAGATTTTTAAGGACAAACATCGTGACTGCCAGTTATGAAATCTTGATAAGTCACGAATTCGTGACATGTTTTTTTATTATTATGTTCAATAAGATTTTCTTCCAGATAAAAGGACAAATAACTTAAAACTTTTGTACATGTATAGCATCATGCATTTTTTTATACATACAAAATGAACCAAAATAAGAAATGAACAACTGAGAACATATTCTGTAGAAATATTATAAATATTAACAATGATAAGTAAACAAAAAAAATTAAAGTGTAAATAAATAAACTCAAACGTAATGAAATATGTTTTCAATTCTTAATTAATAGCAAATCTTGTAATCAATTGCTACTTAATTTAGAAAAACTGTTCTGACTGCCTTTAATTCTTTACATTGCTCGCAAAGAAAATTATTTTAATACATGGGTTAGTATTTTAATTATGGCAAAAATAATCTTCATTGCTTGTTGCCATCGACTTGAAATGCATGGATATTTGAATCATGCTTCGAATGGACTGGTTTAAAGACCTCTCTTGTTGACAATATTAAATTTCCAGGCCCTTCCGACTGCGTCAAATCATAATAGATGTGATTTTTTTCTTACATCTATTCAACCTCTTTTTTTTTCTCGATTTTCATCCTTTCAGCTTAGTTTGCAATTCCATGTTCCATAGCAATTTTTGTTCAAGTGAGTTTGCCAATCCATTAACTAAACTCCCTAGAAATATAGTAGCATTTTTGCATAACTTCGTTTTCATGCACTTGCATATACAGGTTTCTCAAGCACTTATTCCGTAGCCAGATTTTGTCCGAAATTCGATACAGATGGACAGTAACATAATAAACGATATCTTTCTATTAATGAACAGGTATAAAAGGTTCTCATATACAAGATAAGGAAATGACGTCTACTGACTTATTAATACACCTAAAGGAGACAAGTTGACAGTTACATTAATCTATATTTAACCGTTCATAGTAGTTAATCAGGGGTATTGACGGTTTATTCCCAATTATAATTCATGGACTTGGTAAAATATATAAAGTATTAAAAGCGGATACCTATTATTTATATCCAAACATCAATTCTGAAAATAAAGAAATTTAGAAAAAAAAATCTTATAAAAGGTAATTTTTAAAAAATAAATTTAATTTTTGAAACTAGCGTTTTAAATTAAGCTTCAACAGTCTGGCATTTAATTTTTAAAAATCGACAGAATAGACGGATTTGACGATTCTGTTTAACCAGCATTATGAAATAAAATTTAACTTCTTTTTTTGTCCTTTTGCATACCACGTACATAGAGAAAAAAATTTCAAAAAATTCGATCATGCCAATTTAACTTATTTCTTCGGTTCAGATATCCCTTAATCAGAAAAGCCTATTTTGGGAATTATGCCTGTCTGTAAACAAACACATAGAGCTAGAGAGATGACATATGGTATGTTGTTTTTATACTAAATTTATAGATATATATATCAAAATCCTGGAATCAATTTCTTCGAAAATTGCCTCAATTATCTATCTACATGCATAAGAGTACTGCAATTCAAAAATATTAGGCGTTGTATAAACGAAATATGGAATATAGGTGTGTTATCAAAATTTCCCTTTTAGTATTTTAATCCCCTTTTAGTATTAAATATTTAGGTTTAAATAAGAAACTATATAAATTATTAAGATATAAAAAAGACAAAAATTAACTTAAAAGTTCCTCTTAGAAGTTTTTTAATGGGAGAAATCTATCGTTTATAGTACAAGGAAAAAAACATAAAAATGTATTGAGTTTCAAAAATAATTTTAATTAATTCAGTAAAAAAAGACTTACAAGAAACACTGTTCCTTTGGATAAGTACATATACATCATTTCCAAATATATCTTTAGTATGAATTTGCTATTGAGTAATGTATACATCATTTAATAAAATGACTGAGCAAAACAAAAAAAATATCAATGCACAGGTATCTATTTGTTGCAAAAGAGTTTCCAATTCGTCCTTCATGTTCACCTTAGAGACCGATGAAAAAGTAAATCCACATCTTCCACCTGTTGAGAACTACAGTTTAATTTCCCCTTAATTATACACTTCGCGTGGGCGATTCCGGCTTTAAAATTTGCTGCGATTGTTTCTTTAAATCCAAGCACGAAAGGAAGAAATTAAAAAGGCGTAGTTCACTGCGGTTTCAAGACTACTAAAAGGATATAACTTCAACCGATTGGCAATTCAACAGTTTATAGTAAATGGCCTTGAAGGAACTTTGCAGAATTAATAAGCATGGGAGATCCTAAATCAAGATTAAATATTAATCCAGCTACCAAAATCATCAATTCCTGATTTATCATTTTTTTTTTCTTCTCTAAAGTAATTATCAGATTTCAAAAAATTAAATATTGAAATCAAACATTTAGTTGCAGTTTTATTAATTTTATTTTTATTATTTTTAATAATCAAGACATTAAAGCGCCATTCATACATTTTTAACTGACTAATGTTTACGACACATAAATTAAAAGGCGTATAATTGAAATACACAAACATAATTGTTACAAATTCATTGCTACTAGTGCAGATTAATTTTAAAGAATCGAAGTTATTGTCACATTACTACATAGAAATAAAAATAAGTTATGCATTTAAAATAAATAGAAAAAAAGCCAAAAAATAATTTCCCCATTCGAACTGCACGTTCAGATTTGCTAATGTTTGTCTTATGCGCCTATTCATGACAGTTAGTCATCGATTAGTCATTTGCAATCCCACCCACCCATTATTTTCGCAATAATTTGAAAAAAGAAAACATTGCTTAACTGAAAATTCTGTATGAAAGAACAAAAACCCTCAAGAGAGTCCTACAATCATAACAGTACTGATTCGCCAATTTTTATTTCAGAAGAAAATTCCTAATGACACTTAAATGAGTCTACAATGGTCTTTTTTTTCAAACCACTTCTATTTTTAAAAAAAAATCATAAAAACCCTTCTTTAAGTTAGATTATATTATCTCGCCAATTTTTATCTTATACGAAAATTTATGACATGAAGATATGTTGTCAATGGTTGCGGATCCCGAAGCACCTTTATTTACGAGAAAAATTTAAAAAGTACTCCTTTACTGTACATGTGAAGAAAAAAAAAACTACGCCCAACTCCTCTATTCACAATAACAGAATTTATTTCGCTAATATTTATTTAATTTGTATGTTCATGAAGTTTAGAATGTTCAAAATTGCATTTTTAAGAAATATTAAGCAGGCGACAATTTGATCTTTAATGAAAAACATATTGCTTTGGCCGGAGCCTCTAGTGTAAGAAATGCACATGTGTCAGTCAATTTTCCTTGACCATTCTTCAGTACCATAACCTACATTCATTCTTCTTTTCACCCTAGCTCTTCCAGACGGCATTTCCTACTTTCCGGCTATGTCACTGTGAATATTATCTTTAAATAGTGACAATCTTACAATATAGAAAGTAAAAATATTTTGAGGGTTCAAATCTGAAACTTTTTGTTGAAGTTTTTGTTATGCATATCTAGCAATAAGATTCTAACAATAAAGAAATTTATCTCTCGGGTGGGCCCACTTTGAAACTTCCAGAAATTTATAATAGAAAAATTATTATTAAACCCTAAAATGATGTCTGTAAAAATTTCAAAAATATTTCCGAATAACTCATATAATATTTGTATGCACATAAAACATTTCATGAATATATGTGTTCTTCTAAAAGTAAATGTTTATATTTTACAAATGGACATAAATATTTCATACAAATCCAAAACCTGAAAATTCTAACGATGATTAATTAAAAAGGACGAAATTTGCTATTATTATTATGCATCCACTGCAATTGTTATTCTTATAACCATCCACTGTTATTCTCATAACCATCAATCACATTTATGCGTCTACTTCCAATTACAAATTAAATTTTAAATGACTTAAAGAACTGTTTCATGATATTTTTGCCAATGCGTATACTGCCAAAAAATTACAAATCTAAATTTTTATACAGTTATAACAATCCTATTAATCATATTTAATATTACATTCTTAACATATTATCATTTTAAATAAAAATACTCTATTTCTCTGCTTATAAAATTGACTGAGTTATGAAATGGTGAATTTCATTGTTATTAATCAGCAATTTCGTAAGCTGGTTAGCAATTCATTCTCAACCATAAAAATAGTGACAATGCAAATAATACCAACATAAGTATAATCTTTATCCTTTTCTTATTTAAATTTTTTAATAAAGGAGTATTTTCTTGTTCATGGTTTTTCCTTTACACATAATCTAATTTTGTTAAACACCTTTAGATTCTTCCTGTGTATCACCCTGTATTGAGCACCTACTTTTTAGAAATTTTCTGACAGTTCTATTCAAACTGATAATTTTAAAATTAAAAAAAAACTGTAAAATGGTTGAATTATAATTGAAATTGGAATATTGATGAAAGCAGAAGAGAAAAAATCTAGGAAAAAAAAGAGGTAATGAAGAATAGATGTTTAAAGTACCGAATAATATCAATTATTCTATGTGTCCTTGTTTTATTTCGATTTGCTAAACATTTATTTTAAATTCTATATTCTTTTTTTCTGAAAAAAAAGCAAATTTTATCATATAGTTCTATCTTAAACCTACATTTTCCTCTTATAGTAGCAAATGGCGAAATAAAACTCACATATTCTATTCTTCATTTGTAGAACAACTGAATTAATGTACTAAGACACTTATCTTTCGTCTGCGGCAAATCATCTCCAAACTTGCATGTTTTTAAAGACATTTCAAAGTCTCATTATAAATCTTAAATTAAACTTAGTGGCAGAACAGCTCACGTGCGTGAAGGCCTACATTGCTCACATCTGCTTTCTTGACCTAGAGACCCTTTTTCTTGCATACAGCCGACCACCCTACCACCACTGAACGTAACAGTATCGACCGGATTTGTTGTGGTCGACTACTGAATAAGTATTGTCCAATCTTACAATGACCGAACAGTCAAGCTAACATTCCTTTCGGGGTATTAATTAGCTGTCTTTCTCCCCATATGCACTCTCCGAAACAGTTGGAATGAAGCTATCAATCTTTAACATCATATCCTCCCGGGTTTTGAAATTACCTGGTACCATCAGTAATGTACTTAAATCATTATTGACAATCTTCAGGTCTTTCCTTAACTCTGAGATCTCCATACATTCCATTAAATAGTGATAAACGGTACCAATTTCTCCACAAATGCATTTTTTTTTCCTGTGTTCTTCCAAATCTTTGGAAATATGCAGGATATCTCCCATGTCCAGATATTATTTGAATTACCTAAAGCCCTGGAAGTCATATGTCCCGGTTAGGTGTGGGGGTTAACCTAATGGGGAACCCCCATTATTTCATTCCCAAGAATGCTTAGTCCTCAGTTTATAGACCAAATGAAGGGATGAAAGGCTGAGTTGATCTTTCCCAGTGCGAGGACCAAACCTCAGACCTGTGCTTGGGGAGTGTGAAGCGCTACTACTACCATACCGGGCTTACTTTATATAAATAAGAAAAAGATGTCAAAGCTGCTATTTTTATCAATAAATTTTTTAAATTGTCAAAACAATCAAGAATTAGAAACTAATTGATCGTCAGTTAAACGTATATATGTAACATGTCTTTGAATAACACATTAATCATTATCTCAAGTACTACAATGAAGAAAAAAATTATAAGGATTAATAAAGGCATGATAAATCACTATTTATTAAAGTTCAGAGAATTAATTTCAAGCAAAAGCAAGTATTTATAAAATTTCTCATTAATATTCAATATCTACTCGTGAAAAGTCATTTTACTTTCATTCAGAGCGACAAAATTTGCGGATCTCTTGAAGTTCACTTTCGAATTCCCAAGTATTTGTTTTTGCTCTTTTTCGGGCAAAGAAAAGATTCTTCTTTCCTCTCCCCCCCCCTTTTTGTCTTCTTTCAGGACAAATCGATCCTATCTTTCAACGAAACGGAATTAATTACTTAAAAGCCCTTCCAAGTGCCCAGCTTCTTTTATTCACTCAGAAACACTTTGCCGTGAGATTCCATTAACTTTAATAGCTGCCTTCCTCCTTATTTTTAATGAAAAAGGAAAAATTAATTAACACTTAATGTAATTGGAAACGTAAAAACGACTCAAAGGAAAGGTTTTATTTGTTTGTTTCTGGTATATTTCTTTTTCTTCTCAGGACTTTTTTTTTTCAATTTTAGACAAGCAATTACGGAACATCTTCTGATGTAGCAATTTTGCGTAATCAGGTCTCAGCTTTCATTATAAAACTTTTTAAAAAAGATCTTGCAATGCTGGAATTTTTCACAAAGAATATGTTTTATAAATAATTTGGAAAGGAAAAAAATTAAATCTTATACAGCTGAGTCCACACACGAAATCCATCACACCACTGCCACTATTCACATATAAAAAAATTGTCAAAAAATTCTATAATGCATGGAATTTTTTAAAATTCAGAATATGCTTTATTTAAAGATTCTTACAGGAAAAAAAGGAATGAAAAAAGAAAAGAAACTGTTTTCTACACCAAGAGTAAGTGCAGAATCTAATATTTTTTTATGACGACTATCTAGTAAGTATCTATGAATAAATCAGTGGATTTCAGTTGACACAATGGTCAAATCTGTTGCAAAAAGTGTTCATGACCACTGTATAAATGTGCATAGAAAAAAAGAATCCACAGCAGCATCTTATTGGAGATATTGAAAAATACGCTGTAATAAATGCAGAGTATATAAAGTTATTACATTCAAAAGATGAATAAATGTTTCGTAATTTAATTAATTTTTTGTATGAATGGGCTAAAAAGTATCATTGTATACATATATATGGTTTAAATTGCATTAAAATATAACGATGTCCAGAAAAGAAAATGAGCAAAAGATTAAACAAAACATATGTTTTGTTTCATGAAAGATATTGAGATATTTTATGTTCGAATTTCACTAGAGATACCATTAAAACAATTTGTTTCAAGTATGATGAACATGATGCTATACTATATGACATGCATCTAGTCAACATATACAATAGATTTTCCATAGAGTGAGGCATCACTTGTTATTCTATTCCGAGGTTGTATCACCAAGCAATCACAATCGAAGCATAGATTGTGACAAATAAAATTAAAATAAGCAACATATTTTGATTAAATTATTCAATTTCTGCCGTCATGGCCCTCGGTTGCTGACTCGTCACAGATAAATTTAGAAATTCATCGCCAAAAACTCATTTCTTATGACGCAGAATTAATTTAACTAATAAAAATATTAAATATTAGGCTTACTAAAAAAAACAACAATAAATTAATATTTTTTTTACTCTAACCCACATCTTACAAGAAACGCAAATTTGTATAAGCAAGCAGTCACAAACGTCTATACAAAAAAAATCCTTATAAACCAAAATCAGTTAATTTGACCTAAAAAAAAACAAAATATTAATTAACAAAATCGATTAAGGAAACAATTTTGTGGCGTTTGAGATAAACTAAATAATCTTACAAATACTTTCAAATAATTAATTGACATTTATTGTTAAAAATTTATTACATCTTAAATCGCAGTAACTTTAAGGAAAAAGTAGCAATCGTTTCTTACTCATCAAGACTGGTCGAAAGTACAATGATAATTGCTTGGTAAAATCAAAACACTTAATTTTCTTTTAATGCAAATCATTCAATTTCTTTTTATTCACATAATCGCATTCTCTAGTTAAATCTGGTTAACTACAGAAACTGACAGTCATAATTTATAACTTCTTACACATGCACGTGATAAATTCTGTCTCGAAGTGTCATTTATTAGATTTCCGTTTAACACGACTCCGGCGTTTTCACCATTGTTTAAATTTAAAATTGTTACACTCGTGAAAGCGAAATACAAGCTGGACTTTTTCCTTTCCAATATATAAAATTAAAAATATAAATTGATATAATCACTTTTAAAAATCCAATCTCGAGATTTCAATGAATCATAGAATTTTATATATGTCTGAGTAGGTCATACTACTGACCTTCAACCCGTCAAGGCACAGGGATAAATCACGTAAAACTAAACGACTGGACCACCGCAACAGCAACACTGGCGGGAACTGAGGTTAAATCCTAATGATCATCACTGGTCACGGTACAACCCTTTCCGAAGGGAGTACATCCCATCATTGATGAGAGGGTCAGGCTCCCATCTAATATTGTACCCACCTGGTTGACAAGATTCAACCACCAAACCGGAAGCATCTCATCACTTACGAGATAGCCCCCGAGGATTTACATGTCTGAGCAGGAAAAACACACTTTTAACATTATTTTAGTCATAAAAATGATTGCTGATGGTTTCGTGTCCGCGTTTCCACAGAAAGGGGGTGCAGTAGCTTCTGAGGGTAAAGACCCCTGATTGCCCAAAGGGCAGAAGTCAGACTTCTAGCTGAAATGAAGGTGACCCACACATTTGCTTGCACAACCCCTTTTTACAGGGGGGCTCATTCGCCTGTCTCACAGATAGAACACGCAGAACAACCATGCCCGAACCAAGGACGCCTAGATCACGATGAAGATACGCTACCTCTAGGCTAGGACGCCGGCATACAAAGGATTATTTAATGAGAATGACAAATGAGAGAATGCGATTAATATGAGAATGACAAATGAAATTTGATAACAGCACTTTACAGAAAAGCTGTAGACCTCAATCAAATTTTGCTTGAAACTCAATAGCATTTTACAGTTCTGGGTATTGCATGTTATCTTTTAACTCTTTTACCTCTCTCTCCAGTCCAAGGAAATTTCTTACTAGCGGTTCTTTGCTTTTCGCCGCATTAGATCGGTTAAAAATAAAAACTCATACAAGTAAACATTTACAAACCATTTTAAATTGAAAAGTTTTTAAATGTAGAAGAATATTTGAAGAGCGTTACGGTTGTTCTGCGGAAGTTTTATTTGGACAATAAAGAGGTTAATAAATTGGCCAATTTTATTTAATTTCAATATATTTTAAATCTAACATCATGCTAATCTTTTTTGCTAATATCTTATTTTAATAAGCTTTATGAAAATGCAAATGTTTTTATTCATCAAAATTCGTGATCGACTCTTTTTATTTAAGTAGATTCTCGGTCTTTACAAATACTATTATAAGTAAGTAAACGTGATGATAAAAATTAATAAATGATTTATGCTAAATAAAATGTTAATATTTTGTATTTGCAGGCCCTGTATTTTTTACAAATTTATTTATTTGGAAATTATTTAATTACCTGCCTTCAACCTCCCTCAATACAGAAGACCTAAGCAGCTGTTTAACCCAAATTCGTCTGTGTTAAAAATATGCAAGGGAAAATCTGAAATGCATCTGTCGAAAAATCTATATACATTCTGCATATGAAGCGATAAACTAAAAAAAGCGAAAACTAGATGGATGAAATAGGCATCTTGTTTTTATCGTTAAAACTAAAGGCGGCTTAAACTTCACACAAAATTTTCATTTCATAGTTATTGGCAACAACGGACAATTATAACTTTATGAAGGAGTATGCACTGAATGAATCTTCAGTTTAAATCAGTAATTCTGAACCTGTTAGCCTGTCGATTTAGACAGTCATGAAAGGGCATGTGAATGTGATAATCTTGCTGCTCCTTATATATTTCTTGTCCTCATCTCGACGCTCTCATATACTTCTACAATACAGTGAATTTAGCGTCTAGAAATTAAAACAGAAAAGAGAAGTGAGTATGCATTTTGAATTGTTTTCTGATGATCGCTTAGAAACAAACCTTGCTAGAAATCGATAAATTTGATTTCTAAACAACAAAACAAATTTCATGAGTTCATACAAGCTGTCTAGTCCAACTGCCTTCAAACCGCCTGTTATGTGATTGGCGGAAAATTCGTATGTTTTTGAAAAATCAGCTAGATAACCTGCCAAAACGTTATTCCATATTCTTTAATAAAGGTGTTATCGCCCTTTACCATGGGCATGGCCTTGATGTCCAAAAGTGCTCCGGGTTTTATTTTCAGTTGCATGACATTTGTTGGCTTTATATGTATATAATAAAGAAACTCAGTTCTTGTGCCTTAACTGCATGCCACGTGAACAATAAATAGGAAATATCGATCAATAGCCCGAATCTAGGATTTTCGCTGAATAAAGAGAATAGTATTTGACAGTTTTTTGAGGATTAATCTTTGGCATGCAGCTAATACACAAGTAGCAGAAAATCGAACATGCATTTTGAATATCATTTCTCTGATTGACTGAAATCAAAATTTGAAACTACAATTACAATCACAGCATCACATAGGGAAGCACAGACCGAACAGACAATTAATACTCTGATATATTTCATTAAAATCTTGAGAAGAATTTGATCTTTAGATGCTCTGATCCAAATTTCAGTTACCTATTACATTTTTGAAACATCGTGTTTATATCCACGTAAAAGTATAGACCAATAGATGATCAATCTTTTGCCAAATTTGAATCTGAATTTGATACGGATATATATTTTAGATTTTTAGCGGGTGTACCAAATTTTTTCTATAGAACTTCTTACATTATCTAAGCGTATTAATTTGCACTCAGACGGTCTAACAAGCAGATTTTCTCCAAATGGATTTCGTTAAAAATTTGAAGGAATTCTACAAGTTTGATGTAAAGCCAATAAAGTCGATTTCGTACATATAAATCAAAAACTTTTTGAATTATCGTATTCTTCGATACACACTAAGATATAATGCAAAAATGTGTTTCTCGAAATTAGGAAGGTCCGGATTCGTTTAAATCTCGAGTTCGAATTTTTTATTGCAATATTTTCACTTAGCATGCATCGTACACAAGAAAACTATCAGCTTGTCTTTACTGTGTCTTACCTACCATTTAATAAGTGAAAATGCCATATTTTGAAATCTTATTATTTTAAAAATCACATTGCATAATCTGTAAAATTTTTATGTGAGAAAAAGGCTTTCTTCTAACTGTTACTTATATTTTTATAAAAGAAAATACTTTTTGTTGAATTTATAACTGAATTTTATTTAACTTTAAATAGTAATTGTAAAAACTTGTGAAAAAAGAGGAGGTGTCCAATCAATTCTTTTGATGTCAAATATAACTTTCAGATACTGCCTCAACTACGGTCTTTTTTTAAAAATAAAAAAAAATTAAGAATCTGGGAAAGAAAAGTGCATTTCAATTTCTACAGAGTCAAACTGAACATTTGTTTTATATATTGATTTGAACTAGTTTGATTATTGAAAACTTGCTGATAGCCTAATTTGTGTTTAAATACTAGAATATTAATAAATAAATATTACCACTTTGATGCAAATGATATTTTCATCTATGCTGTTACAAATTTGTAATGTTGCTTTTTGCCTAATTCTTCTGGTAAGGAAGATAGTTTTACAGACAGATTAAACAGATGCCGAAACAATGATAATGACAAGCAAAAAAACAACAAATTTTTTTTTTGTGAGTTCATGATGAATTCGGCGATTTCAGGGACTGAAATTAGAGATAGGTATACCCCAGAATTTTAGTGATAGTTCCATTAAGATGCAAGCCTCAGTAATTATTCTAGAAGCTTCTTTACTCTATTATTATTCTTGTGTATAAAGTTTTTTTTTTTTTTTTTTTTTTTTGTAGAACACGTTGTGTTGACTCAGTTTTCCCCGTGCAACCCAAAAAAATTTTGGTTATTTCCAAAGCAATATTTATTCCTTTAAGAATTAATGTTGTTCAAATATGTGCATGTAACCTTTGTTATAATTTTCGAAATGCTCAGAAATTTGCTTGCAAGTGATTGACAATATCTATATTGCCAATCACTTGAAAAATCTATTTTGTTTTAATAATGTCTTAGACTTTCTGGATTCACTCAGATTCACCAAATAATATATTGCAACAAAAAATGCACAATCTGCTGACTTTAACTTCTGAAAATAATTTTTAATCTTGATCCGTCAAGACACATAATTATCGACGAAATTGCAACTTTTCTTGAAAAAAAATTTTTTTATGGGATTTGAACCTTTAAAATGAAATATCTCAGTTTAATATTATTTTAGAATTCATTTATATTTGTTTCACTTTTTAAATTTGACCGTAATTATTTAGTAGCGACAGCGTGCATACAAATAAATTGGTGCTATATGCGTGTATATAAATCGAGAAACTAAAACAACGATAAATGCTTCCTTAAAGCTCATTTATTAAAAATATTGTTTACAAATTAGGGGAATGAACAAAAAGAATATTGGTTTTACTGAAAACCAAATTTAAGTTTGAAGATGATGTACACTAATTGCCTTAGACGATAACTGGTTCACAGGGGAAACTGGTAATATTTAACTCCAGTTAAATCATTTCGATATATGTCATGTCTCTTGTTCTGCAAAATTATCAGGCGTTAAAGCAGCGTTTTTAAGTGTGTTTCATATGCTTTTTAAAAAATTGTGAACATGAGCCTTTCTAATAGTGACCAACTCAGTGAAAATATAGTGCTATTAAAAAGCAATATAATGTTATTAATACCTTATATCGACTGCCTTCTAAATTTCAAGGTATTGTAACATTTTTTGCAACATTGTAACATTTTTGTATTCGTCACTCACGTTACACAAATATTAAAAAGAATGCTTCTTCTTAAACTTTTGACAATAGAAGACAATCAGGTATTAAATATTTGATGAAATAAGGAAAAAGATTTAAATTCAAGGATAACTCGGCAATTTATTGCTAAAAATAGGGTAAAAGAATATTTTTTAAAGCTACTGAAATTCATGAACAATTTTCATTATTATTAACTTATTATAAATAAAATTCATGAACGATGTGAGTCTTACTTTTGTATAGCAAAATTTCGGAAATTACGGAGGAGAAACGTCAAAATTCAACTAAACTCTTCATTAATAAAATTTTTGATTGAATTTTTTTAAAATAAAATTCACTCGACCCACATTCTTATTCCCCAAAATGTTTAAGTACCGTATTTAATAGGTCAAATGAAAGAGCCTGTAGAGTAACAACTGACACGGTTTCCTTTTCAAAATTAATAAAGATACGTTCCGCAGTTATTATTTCTAATTGTGATAATTACGATTTCTTCTTTGTAAATTCTTTCTTATTAAGCACTTAATACTCGAGAATAATTATGTGCGAATTTGCTAGATTTAGAAGATTCAATGGACCACCCTGAATTGAATTTTGAATTATAAACATTTTTCATACATTTTCCAATTTATAAATGTTATCATGATAGAAAGTTGAGATTTTATTTCAGCTAGGAGTTTTATTCCATTAGAATTTCTTTTTGCTTTGTTTGAATTTATTTTCCTCAGTAAATTGCTTTATTAAGCATCAAAAACGAATTAACAAAAATCATCATTTTAAAAACTCGTATAAAAAGTTCAGAAGAAAAATTAATTTCAAGTGCGCAAAACAGAAAATCAATATAATACAATCAAGACAAGCTTTAATCATTTCTGCGAAGATATTAAAGGTAAAATAAATGGATAAATAGAAAATCCAATTTGATTTTATTATTATTTGTGTTTTGTTTATAGACGTTAAGAATTTGTTTAAACACGCGTCTCCTCATTTTCAGGATAAAACGTAGTAAATAAAGAAAAAAAAGTTTTCTAATTTTTCTATAGGAGAAATTTTATTATAATTGGGACAAATATAAATATAATAAATTACCCTTTTCAGATTGCATGTCCAATGCAACAGAAAACTATGTAAATTCTTATTAGAGAGACGTCAATCATTATACAAAATAGTTCTATGTTTATAACTGCATATAAAACGAAACAAATTATTTTAAATTCAGAAAAATTAATGAAATATGATTCTTTATGAAAGAAATGATATAGGTGATTGGAAAAGTTTAAAAACATTGCTATGGAGCAATGCTTATTTTTATTGGATGACATTGTCCCGACTAATTTCTTATAATGGCAAAGTAAAACCTAAAGTACTTGCAATTTCACCATTTTTTGCTACACAGCTTTTCAATCTTTTATTTTTTCATGAAATAATTATCAAAATGTCTCATTTATTTAAACAATTATCTTATTATATTATTAAGCTATTTTAATCAAGCATAACTTAATGCATAATTTAAAAATTCGTAGTTTACTAAGAGGATGTTTCTTTCATTCAAATCCCAAAAGAACTACCTTATAAAACACGAATTTCAATTAATTAGCATTCGATAAACAACGAATAATTTCGCAGTTTATAATATTCTAATAAAATTATTAATTTAAAAAAGCTTGATTACATATTTTTATTAAACACAATGTGAGCATTTATAAACAACATTGGAATAAAAAGTCATTTAAAAAACAAGTTATGCGCAGTGCTTGTGAATGAAGTATAATTTTATGAAGGAGAGTTGGGAAATAATTAAATAAAATTCAATTTATCAGCTTTGGAATAGAAAAGAAAGGCATTTTTAAAATTATGAATTTTTATGACATTTGATATCCAGAAAAAAAAGAGGGGGAGGGAAAACAAAAAAAAAGGAACAGTTTTTTTACAAAGAGGACAAGAAATAATTGTGAAATCTGTCATAGTTTCAACATTTTTATACTATAAAAAATTACTTTTTGTCTTATATTCAAAGAAGCTCTAATTTTTTCTCGTCTTTATAGTTATCGGATATTTAGGCTTAGTTTCTTGTCTTGAAACAAAATCGAGGATATTTTGGATGAACCTCATATTTTTCCATCTGATAAAATTTGAACTTTTACATCACTATTTAAAACTCCACATAACTGTCAGAAAGGGAAACAGTTTTTATGCGAAGTTAGGTTAAATACAAGTTATATTTCCAACAAGGTTCAGATTCGAACACATGATTCTTCGTTCATAAAGCTAATATAGTCTAGAATTGACATGATAATCGATTAGTAAATAACAAAAAAATAGATATTAATTACCTATTTCTACTTTGTATAATTTCTATTTTCTTTCTACTGCTATGCATATTATATTATGCAGAATAGCAAGAGAATAACTAAAATAATTAAAATAATGAATTGAATAGTAATGTTAAAATTCACAAAGAAACATATTTAAGTTTTGCTTGAACAATATATAGTGCTTTGGCATGTTCGGATTGTTTGTATGTTTTGCCTTAGCAGAAAATGTAAGACTTTTAGAGATAAATTGAACGAAAAAAAATTCATTCAAACAGTTTCAATGATAAATCAAAATAATGAAAACACAACACTACGACAAAAGAAAGTGTTGGAGGATCATTCATAAGAAGATTCAATTGGAACGAAGATAGAACTACAAAGCGAAATTTTCGAACTCAGGAATATAGACAGAACCCAAACCTTTTTGCATTCTATGCTTCACGGAAGTAGGGGGTAAATTCAAATGACAAATGCATAAAATGTTGCGATGTTATGAAAGAATATGTTTTGAAAATTTATTGTATCCCCAAGAATCATTGTAAGATTTACAAACCAGCGATTCACTTGAATACAAAAAAAAATATATCAAAAGAGAATATAACTCTGCTTCAGCTTTTGCTTCCATTAGAGCAGAATTGATGAAAAATAAATGTTAGGAGCCCATACAGTTGAAATTAAAATTTATTTGAATAATAAATGTATTTATATGTTTCTAATTTCTAACAAAATTCGATAATTATATGACGAGTGAGTTTAGCGAACTGAGATCACGTGATGAGCCGAAAGAATCACGATTTAATCCTTGAAGGTTGTGAAGGTGAGAAAGGTGCCATAATCCCTAATATAATGCATAATTTAGCTGCTGATTTTCTGCTAGTTTGCCAGTTCATAAAAATTTATTTTTCAACATAAATAAAACATAATTAAAATAAATATTTTAACATAATAAAACTCAGATTTAAATTCAAGGGTTAATGGAAACAAACATATGCCAAATTTCTATGTCTGTAAACCAGAAAATGTAAAAGTCAATGAAATCAAGTCAAATTAATCAAAAAATAATAATAGGATTAATTAAAAAGGAAAGAATAAAAATGGAATTAATAAAAATAGAAAACAGTATTCTGTTGAAAGTAAGTAATTGAAAATAATATTTTATTACTTTTTTTAATATCAACCCAATATATTATAAGTTAAATAGTTTCATAAAAATTGAATGACCCACATTCCTACCAGAAGAAGAAAGAAATTATAAAAAATTAGCCACCTTCTTAGGTAGGCTTTTTCTGTACGAATATTAATTGTGTTGATTTCAATTAAATCTGTTTTGTATAGTTTGATATTAATTATTCTCTCAATATATTATTTTAAGGCTAAAATTCTGATGGATATCTAAGCTGTAATGCAATCTTGAAGGAAAGCCATTGAAAACGATACTATTCTGACAGTCTATCTTCAATCAACTTCCGCAATCGTGTAATTTCCTTTTCTAATTCAGCATATAAACTGTGCAGATAATATACAGATTTTTTTAAAATTTTAACAATACATGAACATTACGTATTTAATTATTTGAAGAAACGATTAAAACAAGTCCAATTTCATTGTAACTAAAAAATTGCTGCTAAAAATTGCACACATTTTTTTAATTATTAAAATTCCGCAAAAATTACTCAACTAAATCCATGCCATCGAAAAATAATTTTTTATCTTAAAATGATTAAATTGCCGCAATAACAGTTTCGGAAATCACCGTAGGGAAATGCCAAAATTAATTTTAATTTATTGATTAAAAACTCTCTCCGATATGAGCGTTGCCACCCTCCAAAGAATACTCTTATCAAGTTTGATAACTTTAGCTCAAATAGTCTATTCTTTAGAATAGATACAGAGGAAAAACTGAATATTTATTAATAATCTACTGTAAGTCTATAAATAACAGAGATGAAATGTTAATTTGAGAAATAGGACGTATAACATTTCTTTTTAAGAAACATTTAGTTAAATATTTTATAATAAAAACCTCCTTTTGTATTATTATTTAAGTTTTATTTCTACGTCTGTACCAGTTACATAAAAATCCAAAAGGAAGTGTTTCTAATAAACTGTTGAAATGAAAAAATGTCGGTAATAAATATTTAAAGTTTCAGTCAGGATTGTTTAGATTGCAAAATCGGTAAACTAGATCATTTGCATTTTATTCGTTGTTTACAGCACTTTTTTTTTAATTCTTCATAAACCATGCGATGTTTGTTGATTTTATATATTTATTTTTTTTTTACAAATAAAATACTTATAATCTCATAATGTTGAAATAAAAAATGTCAGTAATAAATATTTAAAGTTTCACTCAGGATTGTTTAGATTGCAAAATCAGTAAACTAGATCATTTGCATTTTATTCGTTATTTACAGTTTTTTTTTTATTCTTCATAAACCATGCGATGTTTTGTTGATTTTATATATTTATTTTTTTACGAGTAAAATCCTTATAATCTCATAATAATGAAGAAATTTTTCAAAAAGCCAGTAACAGAAAAAGGTCGTGAGTACATAAACTTAAGATACTCGAACCGAACTAAACGGTCTATTTCCTGGATCGGTATTTCTCTGCGACATCGTAAAAACAATCAAGAAATTAGAGTAGTTAGCGCTGTTACAGGCGTTGTTCTGAAGGTGGCACTTACTAAAGCAACCTATTTTAGAGAGAGATGAAATGGAACGATGAGGTGAAATTTTAAAGGCAAGAAAAAAAATTCACTTAAATTGTTGTTGCGAATTCTATTGAAAAAAAATTAGGCTATTGTAAAGAAGTAGATACAGTTCAAGAAAATCGTCGTTTTTCCTCTGAAAAGGCTCCATTAGTGCACAGATCATAAAGTAATCCCTTTTTTATCATTTTATAGTGAAAATAAAGTTAAGTAAATTGACCTTTGTAGAATAATTTAGGTCATGAAAGAAGGCAAGAAATCATGACGTTCTCTTAGTGAAAAAGACAACGTTTTCCTCTTTCCTATTATAAGTAGAAAGTATTTAATATGAATTTTCATTGTTTTGAAAATATTACATATTTCAGATGAATATTTAAGAAAATCTAACGTATCAATAGCTCATAGATTAATCACACTCCATGCAAAATTAATAAATAGCAATTTCATTCAAATTTAATGATTTTTATTAGGTTAAAATTTAAAAACTGTTTAATTTAATAAGAAAATTATTGCATAATATTAAGTAAAATGATTATTTTATTTCATTTATATTAATTACAAGCCAAAATCATCCAGGAAAATTAATTAACCCCTCAATTTTCATTTTATTAATTTACTTCAGGTATCCGACTACGTTATAAACACTGGTTATCGACTACATTAGCGAATGTTTTTTTATTGCTATTTCTTTTAGTTCAGACTTTCCAAAACAGTTTACGTTTTCCAGGAAGAGGAAGGTTTGACCTAACCTCCAGTGTCGAATATTTTTCAACCAAAATTTGTCTTTAACTTCAGTTTTCTAAAAACTTTCATTTTCATAACAATTCTTCACCGTTAACGCTATATCTCAAAAACTAATAGAGGTACATACAAATATCATTTTGTATTCATTCACTGAAATTTATACATACATACAAATTTCAGAGTGTGTTTTAAATAATATGGGCAATGAAATGAACCAAAAGTTTTGTTGGTGGCGAAATACTTTTTCATTTATGAGTGTTTTTAGAAAAGTTGTGAATTTATGAAAAAAATGCATATATACGTATATTTTTACCCATAACTTCTTTGTATCTGGGGATTTTTCTTAGATTTTGGTTCATTTCATTCATCATTATTTTCTATGACTTGAATACAATGAAAAATAGGATTGCTGCATTACCATTTTGTGAAGAGCGTTAATCATTTTCGTTAAATTTTCTTAGAATTTACTACAATTTTTTCTTATTTCTCAAAGCATATTACATTTTCTAATAATTTTGTTGCATTAATAGTCTTTTGAATTATACTTGACAATACATCTAAAAACCGTATTTTTTTAAAAAATCCAAATTTTCAAAAAAAAAAAAAGAACGAAGTCGGATACCTTAATAAAATGATTTAGATTATTTATTTATTTATAATAATTTTTAAAAACTAAGAGCATTAATGCTTCTTATGTTCTTGTATTCACGAAACCACGTTAACTTACCTCGTCTCCCCATCGTTTTCTTTGTAGGAGCTTCTGTAGAATCCGGCCAGTTGATCATTGAGGGACCCTACATAGTCCATTGCCACTTCATACTTCTGACCGGCATTCAGATTACCCTTCAAATGCAGGATATAAAATTGTCTTTCTTTGTCTTCAGATTTGGAAGCGATGGAGGGTGCGTTTTCACCAATCAACTGGACACTTGATTCTCTCACCGTCACATTGTTCACATGCAGAGTTACATTATCTGTGGCTTCTAACACCTTAATAATGATCCGAACTTTACCATCGAATGTGAAGTTTCCCGGATAGATGTAGGGTTGTAGTTCTATGTCATAGTGCTCTGGCACTATGCTGCGAGGGAGCCGGACATAAGGAAGGGTCTTTGGGGTGTCGTCCTTCAGACTTTCTGCGTTCACAGACCTCGGACCGCAGGGAGCTAAGTATCCTACAAGAAGACCCACCACTAGGACGCAAAGTGCAGCCACGGCACAAGCCGCCAAAAGGGCCCATTTTGGTACGAAATACCCCTTTCGCTGCTTGAAGCTGACCGTCCCTTTCCCGCTGTTCGACTCCATAGCTATATCGTTTGCGAAAAGGAGAGAAACACCTGTTTCCCTCGTTCCGTTCCCGACTTGTGTTTTGAGCGCGAACGACGCGCTCGGGCTGCATTGAGGAGTGACATCGCCTCTCGCACGTGACCCTCCCGAGTAAGCCAATGGGAAGGTGCGAGATATTCCGCTTTTTGCGCTCTAATAGCTGGTCGTTTGCGGCGCTTTTCTTGCGGCCGATTCCAGGAGTAATGAGAATCGGTCAAGTGTCAAAACCGAATAAATGGTGCGATAAAAGGTGAAAACGAGAAGAATGTTTATCATTTACCGCATTATTGCTTTCGATATTTTGGGAACAAACGAATGTTCACAAGGGTTATTATTGCTAGATTTTTGTTAACACGGGATTCTTTTTCTCACAATGATACTTCAAGGTATCCGACTACGTTAAAAACACTGGCTATCGACCACACTGGCGAATATTTTTTTTTTTTGTTTTTTTCTTGTAGTTCAGATTTTCTCTCTACAAAACAGTTTATCTTTTCTAGGAAAAAGAAGGCCAGGTCTACCATACAGGGTCCCATTTTTTTAAGCTAAAATTTGTCTTTCACTTCCACTTTTTCTTAAAAATTCTTAAAAATTCACCTCCATTAACGTGATATCCTCAAAACAAACAAAGGTATTTACATAAAAATTTCAGCGCATGTTTTAAATAATATCGGCAATGAAATAAACCCAAAGTATTGTTGTTGGTGAAATACTTTTTCATTTATGGTTGTTTTTAGTAAAATTAAGTAGGTGAATTTAGGGGGAAAATGCATATATAAGTATATTTTTACCCCTAACTTCTTTAAGTGTCAACATTTTTCTCCGATTTTGGTTCATTTCATTCATTATTATATTCTATAACTTCAGTAGAAAGAAAACTAGGACTGCTGCTTTACCATTTTGCGTAGAGTGTGAACCGTTTCGGTTCAATTTCATTAAAAATTACGACAAATTTTCTTATTTCTAAAAATATATTATATTTTCAAATAATTTTATTGCATTTATAGCATTAAATGTATAATAAATTACGTATGTAATACGCAAATTACGTACGTAATACGTAATAATTACGCATATGTATAATAATTTACAACATATCTAAATACCATAGTTTAAAAAATATCCAATTCTTCAAAAAAAATTTCTTTGAACGTAGTCGGATACCTTAAATGATTTTTTTTAAATAATTTATTGTATTATTCATACCCTCTTTGAATATACTAAATTTTTTATTATTATTTCTAAACGAATGCAACAATAATTGACGGGTTATCTTTATTTATAAACATTGATCTCCCCTAATTTTTTCTTGTATATTATCTGATAATTTTTCTCCTGCTCCCACCACATAAAATTATGAATATTAGGCAAGACTTTCAATATCCTGCTTAATAGCATATGAAACAAATATAAAAATAGTATATGAAACATCTTTGATAACAATCTAGCTTTTTTATTGTATCTAGCGTGCGTTTTAAATCCTGTTCAGTTAAGTAATGGCCAGCGGTTAATACACATCAACCTGAAAATCAACTATGTATTTTAGACGTTTTATTTCACTGATTGACGGAAATTTGCTATCAAATTATACTTACAATCATAAAATTACATACCAAATATAACTTAAATCATAACATTTTTGAGGCATGCATACGATAACTCGGATCAACAGATTGTCAATCCTTTGAGATATTTGGTATCAAATTAGCTATGGATCTAGTTTTACATGCTAAATCAGGTATCAGGTATTTTATCAGTCTAGAGTTTTTACATTTTAAAACTATCGGGATTACTTTACATGTGATCAAGCAATAATGCCTTTTTCTGATTTAATTTAATTTTATACTTGACCGAAACCTACAAATTTGGTGTCCGTATACCAATTTTCATCTGTATGCATCAAAGAATTTTTTAAGTATAGAACTCACAGAGAGAGAGGTATAATATTAAAAAAAAAATGGTTTTTGAACACAAAGAGATCTGAAAAGTGAAGAATTCGTCAAAATATAACGAATTCCAATTCTTTGATGATTATAATATTTTCACTATGTATACTTCATATTCGAAAAGGCAATAAAAGCAAAGTTCCGTCTGCATAAATGTAGGTTCTCTACAGAACAGATTAATCAACAGAAAAATTAAATAAGCTTCCAGACTGGCTAAATATACTTCGGTGGATATGACCTTGCACTCCAAAGTAGTTTTTAGAAAATGTTTAGTAAATATTACTCAATATTTGACTCGTTTTGTAATAACTTCCAAAATATTATCAAACAAAATATATTCTTATATTATCTTAAACATAAAAAATATTATCCGTTTATTGATATTAATCTAAATGCTCTTAAATTATCTTTCTGCTTTGGGATTTTATTAAAAATATTTTATAAATAATTGCCCAAAAAATACTTTTTATTGCTGAGATGGGATCAAAACCACTTTTATTGTTTTTGAAAATATTAAATTACGCGCATTTCTTCCCATTTTTTTAAATGAATAATCAAGTCATGTCAATATTGAAACGAAATTTTACTTATTTTATTCCGCGTCATTCTTGTTCAATTTATCAATAAAATATTCTATACAATAAATGTAATATGATATAAATTAGCAGTATAATGGAAACTGTGCAGATGTTTGATGAAACTGTGCAAGACGTTTGATGTTCTTCGATTCCCTTTTATTAATCAGCAAATTTCAGAGTGATTTCTGTTGAATGTGTTTGCATATAACACAAAAATTGCATCAGTCATCATAAAGTTGAAAAACGTTGCGTTTTTAGGATAGGAATATGAAAGTTATAGCCATGTGCAAGAGGATTTACAGTTAGAGGTAAGATAAAAGAGATAATTATGTAGACCACGCAAACGGTTCGCCATTTGATTTTCTTTTTTTTAGACATTCATGTGTACACAATAAATAGAGAAAGAGTTAAATTACTAAAAAAATGGCTTAAATGTTAATTACAATTAGATGTTCAAAAATATTTAATTTAGAAAAGCCTCTCAGAGTGATTCTTTTTCAAAATTTTAATTCATTAAAAATTAAGCTGGATTTTCGATGAACTCCACGATAACTTCCAGGAATATTACTGCGCAAACATAAATTTTATAATAAAAGTGTTAAATTGCTAAAATAAAAGAGCCTGAATGTTAATTATAACTTAATGTTCAAAATTATTCAATTGAGAAAATCATTTAAATACGATTTTATTTTCTAAATTTTAATTAATTAGAAATTAAATTGAATTTTTAATGGATTCCGCTATAACTTTTAGAAAAATGACTACACAAATATAAATTTAAAAATTTTTTGTATTAATTGTAATATTTTAATAATCATAATGTTGAAAATTATTTTTGTTGTCTAATTTCGAATTATCGATCATATTGCTATTGCCTTGTAATTCAAAAAGTTTTAATTGCTTAGTCAAACATTTAATAGCGAAAATTTTCTTCCATCAATGCAAGCTTGAAAAAAAAACATTCTATTTATATTTTTTTTTAGATAGAACTAGTTTAGAAGAAGAATTTTTTTTAAAATACAGTACAATGAAAATTAAAAGTTGGAATAGCCATACATTCAGGCCTATGACCTAGGAATAGTTACAATTAAAAAGATTTATCTGCATAATAAACAGAACTTAAGTAACACGTCTTTAACGTTTGATACTTTAATAGAATCGTAGATATGAAGTAATATCTAAACCCTGTTTCATAAATTTAATAAAATCAATAATTTTGATAAACCAACTAGTGACTACAGGCAATTGGTTATAATCTTTAAAAAATGTCTATAGCGCAACTATGCACGACACTGCAAAAAAAGAGATGTAGTGTAAAAAGTGCTAATCAATGCTAAAAAAATTATAAAGTATTAAAATAATTTCTAAAAAATAAATATAAGAGGAAACTCTAAAAATTCAGTCAAATAATATAAGGTGATACATCGCTATGTTGTACTACACACTTTATTGAATCCCTTTTTTTACTATATATTTATTATTTTATAGTAAACCACGGGATTCTCGATCCGTAATATTCAGACTCAATGGTTTTTTAATCTCTGAAATGTATAATTGTAAAACTCAGCAAAAATTCCAACTGTATTTCATTAAAGTTAAGTACTTTTAAACAAATGTTACCAAACACGTATAAACAGAATTTAAAATGTCTTATAAAATATTTTTTTTCTAAAAATCATGGTTAATATAAAATGAAACCCGAAGAATTTCTGGAAAAAATTTATTATGGTTTTCTACAAAGAAAACAAATAAATATTTTTGTTGGTTGATGTGCTTAAGGTTTAGGGCCAGAGCCGTTAAATATATCATTGGCTAAAATGCCTCACATCAAATGTTATGTTCTTCCTATGTACTTGCATCTTATGTTCATGTTTATGTCACAAATTATTAAACTTTTACATTGTTTCAAGAAATTAACAAAAAAAAATTGAAAACCATTTTTAAAAATTAAATTTAACACCCAATTCACTAACACAAACTTTAAATAATGTGTTTAAAAGCAGAAACGTTGCATTCAATGATTGATATGCATTTTCCTGAAATTTCTAGAAAATATGCCATTTATAGAATTTCAAAATTCTGATTTAAAATTTCAAAAACTCTAAGAGCTAAATACTTCCTGCGCTATTTAAAATCTAGTCTTCCAAAATAGTTTAATTTGTCCCATTTCTATTTTTAGTGAACCTTGATTAATCTAATTAAGATTGCATAATTTAACTAAGTACAAAAAAAGTGGGAAAGACCTAAATACGAAAGTAGTATAAGCAAATCTAATACTGTTGCTAAAAAAATTAATCTTCCAAATCTGGATCTTTCAGACCATTGCACTGGAAATGACGTGAATTATCGATTTAGAAAATACGAATTACTTCTTATTCAACGCTTAGTAAACCATTGACCATTCATCCAAGTTCCAAAACAGTTCGTTGTTGAAACGCAGGTTTTTTTTTTTTCTTAGCTCTCTGTATCATTTGACTAAATCCGATGACCAATTTTCTTCCAAACTGAAGATTTAAAAACCTTAATTCTTTAATATTGAAATAATTTAAAAACAATATATAATTTTAAAACAATAATAAAAACAATATCTTTACTTCCATATCATCATAGAATCTGCAAAACCCAACAAAGTTTACTGTAAATCTAATTGTAAAATATTCAAAGCAAATTAGAAAATCAATTGTTTAAAAAGAAGTTAATCTGGAAAATCGAATTTAATATCGATTCAATCAAATAAAATCAAAAGTTTATTTTTTCAGAAGAAATTAAAACTATGAAAAGAGAATATATAAACAGTGCTACAAAATAAAACGTTTTTACATAAGATTTAACTGCAAAAAAGTTTTTTAAAAATGACATCAAAAATTTAAAATATTAATTTAAATTAACATTTACTGTAATTAAATATGTAATCCATCTATCAAGCATAAATTAATTAAGGATTAAAAGTTACTCCAGTTATTAAATAAAATAGGTAACACTGAATGATTTAAAGAACACCTACTTAAACGATAAATTTTAACTTACATTTTTTTACAAAAATTGGCTTTAGTATAAGATGTTCTTCACAGCTGTTAAATTCTGCAAGTTATTTTGACGAACACTTAAAACTAGAAGCAGAAAAAAAAACCAAGCGGTTTTCACATAGTAGTCCAAATGGTTATTATAAATATTATCAAACATAAATAATAGTGGGAAAATAAATACCTATGCATATTGGCAGACGATTTTTTTTTTTTTTCATTTTAAATATGAATAGATATTTAAACAAACTTATTTGCTCAAAGCATCACTGACAAAGCCAGTTTTATCTCGTAGTATAAACCAGTAAAAACAACTTCAACTCCAAATAGATAGGTTTTTTTTCTTCTTTTTCAGATTTTTTAAGAATGTTTTTTGCTACTGATTAAAGAAAAATTAAGAATACAGCGAAATAATTTTTAATATTAAATTTAATTCTCTAATCTACATGTTTTAATAAAGATTTGCATATCGGTCAAATACTGCTGTATGATAACTTTTCGTTTGGTGTTTTACTTTTAAAAAAAACGTTACTTTTAAATTACAAAGGGGATTATTATCAGAAAAGAATAGCTGCAAACAAACAAAATAAAAAAAGTCCGAAATATTTTTGTTATTAAATAATTGCGAACAGACTTTAAAAGGTAGTATACCTTTTAAAGGCTTAATATTTTATTTTATTTTCTTGTCATATGTAATTTTTATGTCTATTTAAATTTTTAATTTTATTTCTTACAAATTTAAAGTCATTGCTCATTGCAAATAATGTTTGTTCAAACTAAATTTCCAAATGAAAGGGATTTCTCAATACAGAAGCAATAACGAAATACGCGATTTCAGATTGTTTTTCTCTTTATTCCAAAATATTATTCAAGAATTTTTAGTGCTGTTGATAATATGATAAAGGATTTTTTTAAATCAGATATCATATTATAAGCTATCTTTGGTTTATAAAATGGAATTGTTTCCTTTCTGAACCTGAAACTGCACTCTATTATTCAATAGTATACCAAGAATTCATAAAAAGCAGAAGGATCATTATTGTAAAACAATGCCTAATTAATAGCAACATAAATATTCACTGAAGGAAAGAAAATAGATTTCTACTAATTATGCGTCATCTTTCACAATACTAGTTAAAATATCCAAATATATAAACATGAGGTTTCTTGCTCTATATTCTATTACAGTTGAGAATTTTTTATCCATTTTTTGTCAGTTTTCCATCTAATTGTAAATAATAAAATCCTAGTTCGTGTAAATCTGTACGATTATATAAGTAAGGTATCTCATGGAAGATATTAATAATTCATTAGATAAATGCATGGTTTTTTGATTATAACTAATTGTGAAATAAGTTTTTATAATTTAAATTTTTAATATTTTAGTCAAAAACAGACTATGATATAGTATACCTATATTTGAAATTACCATAATATGAAATGATTTTTAACGTAATGCTATAAAAAATTGTATTTATCAAAAAAAAAAAAACACTGTAAAACACGATTTAATTTTCATTTCTCTATATTTGATTACTAGCCGCCTTTGGCGACCAGCTGGTTCGCCATGAGTAATGCGTTCTAAAATTTTCAATTAAATCACATATTCATTAGCCTTGAAGTAATTCCGGGCATTGATTGGCCTGACATTAATATTTTCTTTAAGATGATGGACAGAAAGTTCTAAAAGAACGCGTTTTCCTAATAATATTCCTTAATTTTATAAATCAGACAATTTTAATGATTGATTTAGAAGACTGATTGATGTAGCAACTTTTATTTAAAATATTAATAAAAATATTTTGTAAAATATGGCTGACAGAGCAAAGTATGAAGAAATCTAAAACTCATTATTCATGAATGCATTGTTTGATCAAATTTGATCATTCATTTAGATCAAATTAATAGTATTAAACAATGTATATACCTATTAATAATATTACAAATTGGCCATTGGAAAGGTATTTGAATGCATATCCTATATAAATTCAATCTTGTAAAAATAAAGATAATTTATTCAATTAATGATTTAAATATTGCAAGCGATTATAGAAACCTTTGCTTTGCATTTACTTTTTTTTAGAAAATATCACATTTTATATTTTTTTTATTTTATCCAGTCACGTGCTAAAAGTTGCATTTCTTTAAATTTATTTTGCGATGATAGTTTTTTTTAATTCGAACTTCCGGCATTCTTTTATTTTATTCAGTCACGTGCTACATGGTTAAAATATTTCTTTAAAAAATCGTTAAAAATAAAAACTTACGTTATAAATTTAAAAAACTGATATCGTTAGAAAGCTTATTTTTTTTATCTTTAAATTGATATAAAACTCATGTTTGTGCAATAGTATTTTCAGAAGTTATAGTGGAAAAACGTCGAAATTTCGCTTAAATTTTAATTGATTCAAATTCTAATTAAAAATTCGAAAAAAAGGGCTCCAAGGTGCACATTCCCGACCTCCAAGGTATACATGTACCAAATTTGGTAGCTGTAGGTCCAACGGTCTGGCCATTAGAGCGCCAACACACACACACACGCACACTATAATACAGTCGAATCCGGTTAATTGGACCACCGGATAATCGGACCAGCCGCTTATTCGGACCGAATCTTAAAGAACCGAAACAAATCCTATGTACATAAGCCTAATATTATTCGCTTATTTGAACCAAAATTCCGTTTAAACGGACCAAAGAACGTGTCAGGATAGATGAAAAAGAAGCCACAAGTCGCCTGTGTACAGCAGGAAGTCCGAAAGGGAAAAGAACAAGTAGGAGGTGAGCAAGCACTTTGTTTCTTAGAATGGGCAGCTCGGTAGCCGCCAGTTAAGAACCACTGCTTCTCCGCTTTTCGGGGAAATGAAATCCCACGTAAACCAGTTTCTTCGGAACACTTTAGTCAGTGAACTGTGCGTGTCTTGTCTCCCCTGCCAAAATGCCTGGAAAAAACATCCACCAGGAATTTCTACCTCCCAGGACCACAGCTTTGGTACAGCCAATGGACATGGGCATCATAGAAAATTTGAAGATCTTTTATCGTGAAAGGTTGGTTAATTACGTCATTGAAGCAATTGAAGGAATGGATGCCAGGAAATACAATGAAACTTCGCTATTTCATGCAGGAGGGAAATGAAGGCAGTCCCATTGCTGCGTTAGATGTTTGTAGTGATTTTGTTCAAGTGCAGTCCGTCAACAGATCACGTCAGATCACACTGGATAAGTTCTTCAAACGTTGACTGGAATTTGATAATAACTCTTTTTTATTGTGCTTCGCATGCTGAGTATCGTGTAGACTGTTTCGAAGAATTTGTTTGTAAATTTATTTTTCAATGAATAAAGTTCATAAGCAACAGTAGTTCTTGTTTGTATGTTCGCCATAGGCGTGTGCCGCACAGTAAAGGTCATAATGATATTTTAATATGTTACGTATAGCACGTCTCGTCTTGTAGCATAGGGCATGTTCATGTAATCGGACCAGCCGGTTATTAGGACCAAAATGATCGCGTCCCGATGTGGTCCGATTAACCGGAATCGACTGTATTTATTATAAGTATAGATATACTGTTGACAAATTAAAATAGCAAATTTTCTTAAGATTTTTCGAGTACTTTAGCAAACATAACGAAATTATGTTATAAAATTTTAAAAGCTTGAAGTACATATGCGATTATTTAACGACAACGTCAAATATTCCAATTTGGAGTGTCAACAAGCAATTTAAAATATTTTACCTGTGAATTTAATATTAGTCAATACAATGTTTGTGAGTGCGCGCGAGCACTTGTATTGGTTCTCTTCATACCAGGAGGTTTGACCTAATGTATCAAATTTTGCAGTGTGAAAAAGTGCACCTAAAAGTGATTTTTGAAAATAATTTAGATAGAATTTCAATGAAATAAATATTACAGTCGATTCCGGTTAATCGGACCACATCAGGACGCGATCATTTTGGTCCTAATAACTGGCTGGTCCGATAACACGAACATGCCCTATGTTACAAGATGAGACGTGCAATATGTAACGTATTAAAATGTCATTAGGACCTTTATTATGCGGCATACGCGTATGGTAAACATACAAACTAGAACTACTGTTTCTTATGAACCTTTTTCATTGAAAAATAATTTACAAAAAAGTTCTTCTAAACGATCTACACGATACTCATCATGCGAAGCACTATAAAAAAAAGTTCTTATCGAATTCCAGTCAACGTTTGAAGAACTTACTACCGAGCTACCCGTTCTAAGAAACTAAGTGCTTGCTCACCTCTCGCTGGTTCTTTTCCCTTTCGACTTCCTGCTGTACACAGGCGACTTATGGCTTCTTTTTCATCTTCCCTGCCACGTTCTTTGGTCCATTTAAACGGAATTTTGGTTCAAATAAGCGAATAATATTAGGCTTATGTACATAGGATTTGTTTCGGTTCTTTAAGATTCGGTCCGAATAAGCGGCTGGTCCGATTATCCGGTGGTCCAATGAACCGGATTTGACTGTATTTTGATATTTTTTGGCTATAATTTCCGAAAATACTATTTTATATAAATAAATTTCATGCCATTTCAAAATTAAAAAATTATCTTTTTTAATTATTGTTTTTTATTCTTTTCTTGTTACTCTAGATAAGTCACTGTTTTGATATTTTCAAATTTGATTTTGTAAAGACAAAAGCAAGAGAATTTGCATTAATTTATTTTTAGATTTTACACAATCCTACAAAGTCATTTTTAGAATAATACTTCTTAATGAAAAAACAATAAGAAAGATCAACAATATTTATTGTATAACCAATACATCAAAACTGTGGATTATTATCAAATTTTTATTAAATAAATTAAATTGAAAATCTGTCTGTATATCCATCAGTATTCAAACGAGTATAATAATGAAAAAATATAATCGTCCAAATCAATGAAATTTGACTTGAAATTAAATTAACATCAGTGTTGTGCTTGATTTTGGAATAAATCAGTGAAAAAATTCGTCGACTGTCAATCTTTTTTCCCCCGTTATCAGTTGTTAAGTTAAGTTGATATAAGTTATAGAACACCTTTCGTTAACAGCTGGTTCACCAGGAATATTGGCTTTATTTAATTTCAATTAAATCTCTTCGACAAAACATCATTATCATTCCATCAAAAACTATTTTTAAACGTCAAATTGTGACTGACTTTAAATTTGTACTATTTAAATAGTTTTACATCTACTTTCAGTTCATTGTGTTTTTTTAAAATGATAACAGAGTCTATTCCTATGCCATTATGGCACTAAAAACATAACTATGCTGTTCACTTACCAGTTGATTTTTTAACTTTAACTAATTATAACTCACCTCTTTTTCTCATTTATTGCGTAAATTGAGCAGGTATTAAATATAACCTTTCTTTTTAATTTTCAATCGTAAAAGAATGTAACATCATTAACTATTTTACGAAATGAAAAAATGGTTGAAATTTCAAAGGAATAATGTAAAGTATTTTTGAAAATGTGGTAAAAGATATTAATTATAATACAGATACAATAAAGTAATAGTAAAAATATTTACTACTAATCACCTTTGACGACAAATTATTTTGCCGGAATATTAGTTAAATTTAATGCTATTCAAACCGTTTTGATATAATTTCATGTCAATGATTCTCCCAAACAGTCAGACATTAAAGCTGCGTTACTTTGATTATTTTATTTCATTTCTGTTTTTATACACATGAATCTTTATAAAATATACCAGTCCCATATCAAAATAGTGCTGTTAAAAATGTAAATATCTGGTACATGTATCTGCTAAATTTCGCAATACTATAAATTCATTTTTTAATTGATCTTCTAAACTTCCCAGATATTATACAAATTCCGTTTCCTTTAGCTTCCACCGATAGCAAAAAAAGTTACGCGAATTAAATCTTATATCGAAAGAATGATAAATTCGATATAATGAAAATAGTTTGAAATTCAAGAAACTATTGCAATGACTATTACTGAAAAATATCCGAAACTATATTTTTAAAAATTACTAAAATTCAGTTTCATAAAATTAAAAAATTCTCATGATTATCAAATTGGTATCGTTAAAAAGATAATTTTTTAAAAAGTGAAAGGTGTAAAGTCTATTTTTGAGCAATATTTTTTTGGAAGTTACCATGCAATACCACAAAATTTAATTTAATTTTTATTTAATTAAAATTCTAATTAAAAATTTGTGTAGAATTGCTTCGAAGTGCTTATTCCCAGCCTCCAAAGTATATGAGTGCCAAATTTGGTAGCTATAGGTCAAACCTTTTATCTTACAGATAATCAAAACACACACATGCATAGATAGATGCAAATTCAGCTTTATTATTATTATTGTTTTCAAATGCATCTTTCATATATATTTAAAATAAACTTTCCTTATTCTAGTTCCATTTTGATTACCGATTTTTGATTTATAAATTCAAAAAAGTAATAAAGCTTCTGACAGAGCAGCAAAAAAACTCCCCCCCCCCTTTTTTTTTTTTGAATAACTGTCGGTAAAAGTATCCATTTTTGAGAAAGAAAAGCATTTCCAAACAAAACCAATATCAAGATATTGTTACAAATCTGAAAATTTGCTTTCCAGCATAATTAGTTCAATCACTTGAAAGACCACTTTATGATCAGCGCTATTGGATATTGTTCGCATACTGAATCAGTGATATCAAAGCTTGACAACAAATTTGATGACTTTGGCAACAAAATAGATAATACCTGAATCTTTATTTTAGGGATTGGATTGGATTGTGAGGTTTAGTGGCGCAAGAGCCTTAGCTGGCCATACTGCGCCAGACATATGGTTAAAATATAAAATATTCGTCTTGTATTACAGTGTGTAAAAGTAGAAACTATTTGATAAAATTGCATTGCAATGTCTCTCAACATTATAAACAATATGTAAGAAATAACAGCAAAAGGAAGTATTAAATAAGATGGTAAAACTCAATTGCTTTTAAAAATTTAAAAATATTTTTGTGGGGACGTTCAATAACAGACAAGCATTTGCATGTCTGTTACTGAAAAAATGAAAATATTTTAAACGACGATTTTTAAAATCAGAGCATTCAACCAAAAGGTTATGAATCATTAAAATCACTTGGCAATTCAAGCAGAATGGTTTTTGATCGCCGAATGAAAGATGTTTATGTGTAAAATGTATATGACCAATGCGGAGTCTAGATTATTTAACGTCTAGCTCTCGCACCGGCAAACACAGATAAAAAGAAATAAAAGGTTTTATCGCGTGAAGTTTGTTATTTATTTGATCGTTCCAAGACTCCTGCCAAAATGAGTAAAAATAACGTTGTATTACATTTTTTGCATCACTGAAAGGGATGTCTCTCTGTAGAAGCAAATATGCACTTTTTGCAGCATTATCTGCGAGCTCCTGCATTGCCAGCGATTCCAACATGACTCGGAATCCAGCAAAATAGTATCTCAAATCCCCTATTTTCGTGAATATATAGAAGATCCAGGATTTTCAGGGCAACTGGATGAATTTGACTTTGAATTCTGGAAAGTATTTTCAATGAGCTCATACTGTCAGTATGAGCGCTATTTTAGGGATTGAGCCAATAGGAAACGAGATATGCCTTTTGTCCAGGCATAGAGATAGGCACATTGAGATTGTTCCAGAGTCTCTTCTTCCAGCATCCGGAACTATAAAAGGCCAGCATTCTCCAACTAAGTGAATCGTGGAATGAGACGATGGAGTAGTTGGAACAATTCGGCGAAGAGCAAGCGTTGTGTGGAGCTCAAGAGATTGCTGAATTGAGTTGTGTGCCGAATCCTGGTGTCTATTATGAAAGCAGCATCCAGTCATGTGTAGAGTAGCCAGTCATGTAGTTGTAAGTCGTCAGTTGAATAGAGCTAAAGCGAGGAGACAATGGAGAATTGAAGACAGAGAGATTGCAGAGTAAAGCTACGTAGATTCCCCCCTCCTGCTGAATTCTGTCTGACCATTTTGTGTGCTATAGTAGTTTTTTACAACGTGCACTTCTATTGGGGGTGTGGGCTACAATTTGTTGTAGCTTGATGTATACGTGCATTGTGCGCTTAACGTCTCGACTGTATATTTGTCTCCTTATATTATTTTCTTCTTATTTTATAAAAGTTGTCATCTTTTACTTAAGGACTGTTTCTTCTCCGACCAACAAATAGAAAAAGAACCCCGAACTTCGTAACAACTTCGTAACAAATTCGTATCGCTAATTTAACTATTATTCAGCCAGCGTCCTGGCATAGGGGTAGCGTGTCTTCCCCATGATCAGGGCGTCCCGGTTCAGGCAAGGTTTTTCTTCTCATAAAGTGTATAGTAAATATGCAAAATTCCGTTGCAATCCATTGCCCCATTTGTGATGTATAATGCTGTTTATAGGAAAAGTTTAATTATAACAACCTTGTATATTTTTGCGTTTGGACGTAGCGTCATATGGTATTATGAAAACAAGAAATATCGATCTTTGTTCCAAACAAAAATTGAAACATTTAACTCTAATCTACATTTTTCAATTCGTCAGAAAAATCGGTTTTATTACCTTCATATCTTTCGACACTCTCTTTAAATCTCTCTTGCTATCCGTAGGAGTCAGGTGATATTGTAGGTTCTTAAGAATGTATTTCGGCATTTGTAGTTGCACTAATAATAGTATGTAAATCATTGTGACTATTCAAAATGATTCTCGCACAAACCATTAATACATTTTCTTCCTACCTATACCTGTCACGAATGTCTTCAAGATTATTGTTTTCCTCAACCACTAAGGAATTTGAAGACTGCTTCCAAATAAAATCAGCATTCATGAATAAAGAAAAATCGATTTCAGCTCTCAAACGTCACCGTGCTTTCTGATCTACTGCAACTATGCGAAGTGGCAGCCCGAGTGAAAAGGAAATAATTTGATTTATTGCAAATTCCTGCAGAGTTCTCGTTTATTCTATTTTCAGCATATCTAGATAGAAATGTAACTTTATATACAAAGTAATCAAGAAATAACAGGAGGATTTCAGAGCCTTGTTGTGTTTTATGTACTCGACGAAATATAACAAAATTTGACCACCATGCACATCAAAGTATACAATTTCGATATGTCAAGAAAAAAAATTAATTTTGGAAAATGTAGATGGAGTAACTCCTGACGCTGCGATCGAAAACTGTATCATGTAATTTGTTTACACGGGTTCTTTGCGACATGACATCGAAGATAAAAGGAAGAATTGTGGGAAATTATGTCATTCTGCAAGAATTCGCCTATCCATAACATTGTCAGTACGTGAACGTGATTTATTAGTCAAGTTGTTTTATCAGTGGGATAAAAATGCTGGTGCTCTTTTTCATAAATATTGGCGGTTAAAACAGTTACTTAGAGGACCAATGATCATAACTAACTTGCGAAGAATGATTGAAAGATTTGAAATAACAGGAATTATTGGCGTCCAGCCGAGAACATAAAGTCATCAAGCAGGAACACGTTAAAGAAGTTGCAACTGCAGCCATTTAGGATAAGGCGATAGCTAATAAGCAGGTTACTAGCAAAGCATGTTTAGTATCTCTATAAACAGATACCAGTTTTTGACGAAACAAAAGATATTGCATACGATCCTGAAATTTTATTCGTATATCACTCATTAACTGGTGACACTAATCTGAATCTTGAAAATTTCTGATTGTCAGGCGATTCTGGCTCACTTGAAAGGTGTTGTATATCAAGGAAATTTTCCTGCCATTTTTATTTTTAAAGATCAAATAACGTTACATGTTAAACGAATAAATGCCAATATGTCGCGATTCATCTTCGAAGATCTCGTAAATCATATGCAATTATTGGAACATCAAGTTGTTGGTCACATTGAACCACATTTTTAAGCTTCTATAATAAATATTTTTCATTGGTATTTGGTGTATTGCTGTTTACTCTTCCCATTGGCAGTTATGCATTCTTTTTTCGCATATTATACGCTTGCAGAACCAGAATTTCCCCTATCGGTGCTTGTGTTACTTTTTTATAGATCAAAACCGCATACTTTAATGTGTAAAGTGGACAAATTTTGTTATATTTCGTCCAGAACATAACACGCAAAAAGGCTCAGAGCACTCTCTGTTATTTCTTTATCACTTTGTAGAACAAAGTCACCAGCAGTCTGGCTTGACATCAATTTCTACTTCCTTTATTAATCATTGCTATATTAAAATTTTGACTATTTGTCATAGCATGTTGTTAACTTTGTTGAAGTCGTCGCTCAATACCAGTCTTTAAACTCCAGTATCTTTCTTGCAAACTGTTATTTATATCTATCTGTATAGCTATGCTATTCTATCTGCAATAAAAATCCCTAGCCATTCGGAGGGATATTAGTTTCTGTTCCTTTTAACAAGAATTCTCAAATAATGATTATTGTTCAGCTCAGCACATTTTCGTTTTTGATCACATAATCTTTTGATATGAAATAAATTAACTCCAACTACGCTCTGCATTCTTTTAATAATAGCCAGCAGCCAGAGTAAAAAGTTTAAGAGTTCCGCAGAAGAGAGAGGAAAATCAGCCGATCAGTTATTTTGAAAGACAAGATCCTCCTAAAAAGGCTGAAACGGAAGTTCTAGATTAGAAAATACATCTGTAAATATCAAATGAACCATGCATAGGTGAGAAAGATAATTTGAACAAGATTAACTGCACATCTTCATATAATATAAATTCCTTTTTCATCAATGAATTCTCACTTGTAAAAATCATCCTTTGTTAGTCAAGTATTAAAACAAATAAGCTAACCCAAGTTGACTGATGCGTTAAAACTCATCACACCCACATATATCATTAATATATTTCAACCATTTCCAAAAATTTATCCCAATAATTGTCATTAGTTTTGTCCCTCCAAAACTATCTTAAAATAATAAAAGTTTTGAAGTTGTCAGGTTGGCGAAAACTTCGCCTTAGGGGCTGAGATTTGTCTTCTTCTTTATGTTCACGGCACTGTTTAAATAACTTTGTTGTTTAAACAGTTTATAGTTGCAAGGAGCATGGAGTGATGTTATGTCATGTTTCCACTTGTTTCATTCGCCTTATCGATATGATTTCTCATACTTGTCAAACGTCTTCTGAATTAGGTATCTCTTTTGCCGCACTTTAAATTTTATGCAACAAGGCGGACAATCCTTGGCATCAGAATTTGGATCCTTCAATATCATATAAAGAAAAGCCTTCATATAAATTTTCATACTTCTAGGCTGCGAAGGTGAATCGCATTGCGTTCTGTGACAGCATTATCCTTGAACTACTAATAAACTGCCCTGCGACAGAAAATAAAGAACCCTTTAATAATTATCACCGTAATTTTTCTCGCTATTGTATTCAGCGAAATACTAATTTACGAAGTCATAAAAGTAAGCCAATAAAATATCTCAAATTAGCAATTAATTGAGTATGCACCAAGACATTTAATTGTTAACAAATGAATTCTTAATTGTCTCATCTCTTTCTTTTTCTTGTTCAACAAACAGAGAATTTTTTTTCCGTAGAAAAAATCTCAACTTTGCCCATTATTAAGTAAATAAATAAAACTCTTGAGTTGTCCAAAATTGAAAAATATTTACTGTAGATTATCTATTATTATTTATAGAAAATGTGCTAAAATATCGTAAGTTGTTTATCGCCTACTAAAGTTACAAGATTTCCAAATGATTTATACTGTGAATTCTTACGAATTATCTTAATTAAGGCCTTAACCAGTTTAAACCGGTTTGAAAGACTGACGAAATTATCAGATTACGCAGGCTTCGATGTTCAGAAAAACGATGAGGTTTTGTGGTCTAATGATTTAAATTAATCAAGGTAAACAATGACAAAAAATAATGTTCTCGCGTGATAACTTAAAATTTGCGATCGTAGATTTTATTTTTTAAATATTTTATATTAAACTGGCAAGAAATGTAACTCTGCTTCCAAACTGAAAAGCATATTGATATCGTTTGAAATTTTTTCATATGGTTTAAAGTAGTTTACATGTTTAAAATATATTAACTGATGTCTGCATGCAAAAAAAATTAGTTTAATTTGAAATCATATGATTTATATTCCATACTTAAATAATACTCGAAAACTAAATAGCAGTTTTTTTGTAACTTTCTTTAAACTATCATTCTTTCTGTTATTGGAAATAAAAGTACGGATGAAAGTTAGTAAAACTTATGCTACTAGCAAAATACAAATTCTAATCAAACTGAACTAAAATGCAAAAACAACAAAAAAATTAAATAAATGACTTGTTAATAAGCAGAATGAATTGAAAAAACTGTTCAGGCTACCAAAAATGTGTGTGCGAAATCTATCAGCAAAAAATTTTATTTAAAAGGAAACTACTGAGAAAACGGCTAATCATATCTTATTACTTTTTTTTATCACTGCCTGAATTTATTCCTTTATTCGAATAATCTTTTCGGTAACGAGATAATATGAGCAAATGCAAAAGAATTGTAGTTTTTTTTTATGTTGCATAGAACAGTTTAATCGAATCTCAATTCAAATGAATTAAAAAGCTAGATTACCTATAAAGTCTTTTTGCATATAGTACAAGTTGATTATCCGACATTGATGGAGATAAATAGGATATAAAATCCAATATTTTAATATAAAAATTACTTAAACAAAAAAAATCGCAATTTACGAATTTTTCAAACTTTATGATGAATGTCAAATATTAACAGTATATATATCATTTTTGGAATTATTAACAACCAGTCGCGATAATTTTGGGTCTTTTTATCCACTGCCAATCTAACTTCAGGATGACTTTTAATGTATTTAACAACCTTTCCATTAATCTCAAGATTTTTTTTCTTCTGAAGACGCTTTTCTGTATTGGTTTTTTTCCTAATTATATCTATAAATATTTTCCTCCTTTAATGTTGTCTTTCTCTTTTCATTGATGTAAAAGACAGCTAAAACAGATTGTTCAAAGCTGGTGAGGTCAATGCGCGAATAATTTTAGGCTGCGACTCTAAGCAAGAGAAATTCGCTTCATATTCTCTTGATTTATAAATGTTAGTTGAAAGCATTGCTACGGACACTTCAATTCCACTAAGTCCATAAAATCTTCGAGTTCATTGATAGTGGTTGTACGGTGTTAAAACAATCAGTTGGCCTCAATAGAAATGAAAAATTTAATGAACATGAAGACACTAACACAAAAATGACAATTATATACAGACTAGACAAGCAAAGGACAGCACATAGTAGCACACAAGTAGTAATCGGTAGCAATAACTCCCACAGCACACAGAACGGCCAGACAGAATTCAGCAGAAAGCGGGAATCTACGTAGCTTCACTCTACAGCCTCCCCAAATGGCCGCAAATATCCATTGTTCGCTCCCATTAGTTGTATCAAATAGCCAAAAAACTACTAGACGACTGACTACTCCTCACGAGACTCGATGCTGAATCCACTATAAACGTCAAAACTCTACCCACAGCTCAGTTCAGCAACAGCTTGAGCTCCACGCTCCGTTTATTGCTTCTCTTGTTTTTCGCCGACTCGATACACGATTCCAACTCACTGGTCATTGCATATTTCCGGAAGGCGGGCCAAAACAGTTCTTGATCAATCAGACTTATCTCGATTCCTACTGACTTAAATGCTAAAATTCTGGAAGTTTCTAGCCATATCTATTTTGTCACCAAAGGTGCGAAATGGTCGTCAAACTCTGAAATCACAGAAGCGGCACCAGATCAGCACCAACAAAGCTTACTGTTAAATGCTCTTTCCAATGATTGAATTAACCGTATTTGGAAGCAACATTACAGGTTTGTAACTGCATTAAAATATTGAAGTGCCCATCATTAAAATCGCCTGTGAACTGTGTTAGTGTTTTTATAACACGTCTTCAAAAGTTACGAGAACAGCGCCTTATCGAAACAAGTTAAAATCATATGGAAATATCTCATCCACGATCATGAGTTCATGTAATTCGTTAGATGGTTTGGATCTTTGATATTTCGAAAATGTACTGAGATTTAGTCCCTTAAAAGGTCGCAGATCATTGCTGAGAGAAGTATTTGAATCTTCGCCAGTTACTGGATATATGGCTGACCTCAATTTTCACCATAAACCGAACAAGATAGAATGTGTAATCAAACACTCTACCACTGCTGAGCTGCATATCATCAATCAATGTATATATATACCTTTCATCCTGGAGTGCCTTCGGAGAAAAAACCAGGCTCGTCAGTCTTCTTGAACCGTCGGATCGCTTTAATTCTGGGGATGTAGTATATTGAAAACTTTTATCCATCGTCTCTATTCCCTGTGACGGGTATTTCGTACCCATCATCATCATTCCCCGTGAATACCCTTTTACTTATTGAGGACGGTTTGAAATCTAGTCAAGAGTGAGACCGATTTCTGACAGGTTTCCTCTATATTCCCAGCTTCATCTGCCAACCTGTAATGAAAGAGCAGCCAACTTCGGTGTTTGAAATTCAATATTGATAATACTAGAGCTTATTGCTAACTTCGTATTCTACGAACATTGTTTGAAGTCATCTGTTGAATTAATTGTCTTTATCTCAATTTCTTTCCCAGATTTTTTTGTAGAAATATTGGCGTGTGTGACAACCAGATAAAGAGAAGAATTGCCAATAGTTACTATTTTCTCGTATTGTTTTGAAAGAAAGCTGTAATTCATTCATTAAAAGAATTATCCATTCACTTGTAATTGTAGATTAACGTCACTTCCGGTCGGCTTAAAGTTAATTGTAATCGATAGGTTTCAAGCATAAGTTCAACATTCAGGATAAGAAAGTTTTAAGACACATACAAAATAATGAATAAAAATACCATAAGATAACCACTGGAATTCTTAGAAATAGTATTAATCTTTTAAACTTCAAAAACATGTCTGATAAAAGAATAGAAAGAAAATCTGTGTAACGCAAACATCTGCATAACAGGAAATGACAGCTGATTATTCTTTTTCTTATAAGAAAATATAAAAAAAACTTCGCCAAAACTATGAACGAAATAAAATATCCAATGTAAAAAGATAAATCGAAGAGGAAATGAAACCGTAAACAATTTATCGTCTCGTATAAAACATTTAAATAGTCAAAAAATAATAAATTAGGAATGGAAAATATACTATTCGTAGTGGATAGTCTGCTGTAGTAATCATAATTCAAATTGTTTTTTTTTATTTCTATAAAATCGAAGAAAAACATGCACATAAATAAAGATGATGCCATTGAAAAGTGTTTTTTTATTAACTTTTAGATTATGTAAATATTCTATCCCAAAAAAGAAAATTTTGAAACAAATCTAGATTGATCGTAAAATAAATGGAGTCAAACTAGCTGCTCAAATCATTGGTAGAAATAGAAGTTCTAAAACTGTGAGAAATGTAACGAAACAAGCTGGAAAAAATCTTTCAACAGCTTGCAAAATAAAAAAAGCCTTTTTTCAAAACTTATCAATTATGCCAATAACTTTTAGAAGTAAGTTATATTTATTGATAAAAGAAAATTCGACACTTTCGGCAGTGACAGACTTCACGCCGTATGCAGAAATTGGATTAAAAAAATTTACGTCTTATAGTTAAGCATAGTAGTAGCTCCATGGTTTGGGTTACATGGATAGGAAATTAATTATAGATGGCTTTATGAACTATATAACTTACATTGATATGCTTCATGATAATCTAAAAGAAAGTATAAAAAATTCAGGTTTAAATATAAATTTCGTATTCCAATACTACAAAGACTCCATACTTAAGACAGGTAACGTCAAGATATATTTTTTATTGGAAATACGGGTATTTTTTTTCTTTATAAACCAAAGCCACATTGCAGTCCATACATATCAACGTCATAGAAAATTTGTGGGCTAAACTCAAAACAGTGCTTCAAAAATGCAAAATTAAAAACTAAAACTATCTTAAACCAGTGAAAAATCTTAAAATATTACTTAAAAGTTGATCGAATCAGTACCACAACGTTTAGAGGACATTATGAATTCCAAAGGACATGCAATCTGAATACTTGGCACTTTATATATGAAATATTATAAAAGTTTCATTGGTGAATTCTCATTTTTGTGTCATAAAAATTACTTTTTTTTATTTACAGTGCAACTGAAAAGTTTTCGTTAGCTTGTTTGTAAAAAGTTTCAGTTTAGAAAATTTTCGTTTATTTATTTTAATTAAAACCATTTGTTATTGTGCAATTCAGAATATGTTTTCACTTTTTAATAACATGTTATTCATACTGAAAGTTAGGTTTATCAAGTAAATATGAAGCATATTATTAATTGTTTGAGCGACCGTATATAAATGGATGACACAGATTAGATAAATCTTGCTAGATTACATAAATTTAAATTTACATTACGTGATGTTTGGGGAAAAAACGAAATCTTATTTTTATTTAATCTAAAGAATATCATCAAAATAACTCTTAGCTATGCCTAAGTACTTTCAAGATAGTTCTTCAGAAGTGGACAAATTCTGAGCGAATATTTTTTAAATATTTTCTGAAGTTTTAAGTGAATAATTTTTATTCACATCATTTATGCTCATTTTGTAAATTGTCGAATTCTGATATTGGTGCCGCCTTAGTCTAAGATCAGATTAGGCCAGAGGTTTGATCATTTTTAAGAAAAATTTGTATACCTACTTATTAAGAATCATGATAAATATAATAAGTGACAAATATAGAGCTCAAAGAAAAAAATGAATGCAAATAATGTCTTTCAAATAAATTGTAACCTTCCTCTGTCCCATTCACGATTAGCGATATTTCCCGACAACTACCCACCATCGATTAAAGCTCTCCGTTGTTAAAAGCCAACAGATTTCGTGATGGTAAATCTGCTTATCTTCGACTGTTCATATCTGGTTATTAGATCACACGTGTTCATTGTGAGGATGAAACTTGTCGCTTCTTCAAAGCAAAGATGTGTTCAACAGCTGGATGTCAGGTGGTCCCTTTGTGAAGGAATATCACAGATTTATGTTCTAGAGCTGCCAGTTGCTAGTACGGGCCCTTGATGAACAGTACCATGCCACGAAAGACTGGAGCCACAATTGAGGGATTTTTTTTGGAGATTAAGGAATAGAGATTAAGGAGGCTGACTTTGTACAACTATAAGGAGCAGGTCTTGCTTTGGGAAGACAGGAGAAAAACAGAATAGATTGCAGACTGCGGCATTTGGACGCTTTCTCCTGGTTCTGGCTAACGGCCTGTTAGCGTCTTGAAGTGTTATTTTCCGAATCGATTAAGAACTTATATAAATATATATATATATTATGGTGCTTCATATTTCTATTAATATACTTGATAACAAGCGGCGATGATGGAATGTCGCCTTTATTACCATCTAGTTAGCCAAGGATATTGATCATATTGAATTTCAGTTAAATCAATTAGATGTTTTCAAGATAGCGATTGCACCAAAGTGTCAGATGTTAAAGAAGTTAATTTTAATTGTCTTACCTACTTTGTGTTTACTTTGCACATGAACCTTTCTAATGAAGATTAGTTCTATGAGATCAGAGAGCTATTTAAAAACTAAATGTGGTGTTAATCTAACTTCCCTTTTTAATCTTCATATAAATGACTCAGATATTAAACAGATTACTTATTTTTTAGTGTTCAGCAGTGGAAGAAAATCATGTGATTCAATGTTTGATGAAATAGTGAAAAATTTTTGAATGTAACTTGTTGGATATTAAGCAATAGAAAATAATTTAAAAAATTTCCTGAACTCAGGAAAATTTTGCTTTATCAGTAAATTGGCATCATTAAAAAAACAATTTTTAAAATCTTGAAATGATCCAAAAACTATTTTTCTGCAATGATATTTTCTACATATATATTTTCAATGATATTTTTAGTTGTATTGATACAGGACTAAATTCAACTCAATTTTCATTAAAATTTTTAAAAAATGCTCTAAAGGGCAATTTTTTACTCTGTAAAATATAAGAGCCAAATTTGATCTAACGGCTTATAGATATACATTCAGATAAGAGATAAGAGATACATTCAGATTTATCGCTTTAGAGACAAAGATAATAAAATGAGAGAGAAAAGGTTTAGAGTTCACACCAAATTTTCTCATAGTAAGGAATATTCCACACTTTTCAAATAGGATCTAATTCGAATCACTACTTAATTACCTAAAAAATTTTAATGTGAACAATAAAAGTATATATTATGAGCCTTTTTTTAATTTAAAAAAGCTATTTAAAACTAATATAACTGTGAAATTTTGATCCAAATCAAAATTGCTATTATTTTTTTTAAATTTAATATTGCGTGACTTCTAATCAAAAACAGTTTTTTCAATTTTATTTACATTTCGTTTTCTTGTATACTTTGGTTTTTTTTATTTACATACTTTTTATGCTAAGTTTGAATGAAATTCACATGCTTAAGATATTTAATGATTTTTTTTAATAAAAGAATATTACAGATGGTATGATGTGCTGAAATTTTATTATTTTGTGATTGAAAATAACGAAAAATCAATAAATTAATTGCATTCAATTTTGTATAAAGAAATCATTTGAATTTATACTTCATAAATAAATAAATTATGTTTATATTTATGAATAAAAAATTGCATTTATTTACCAAAAGTATAAAATATTTTAGTGATCAAATATAAAAGAAAAATATTTTATTTAATAAAAAAATACTTATATTTTTTTTTATCTTTTGAAAATACCATAAAATATATTTGTATTCCTAAAGTACTATTTCTTTCATTAATGGCAGTTTTTAAGATGTCATTTCGATAAATATATCTTTTGACAAAAAATAAATTAATGGAACAAATTTTTTTTTAGCATTTATATTTTATTTCTGTTTTTTCATGTATTGCAATCCTCAATTAAATCAACAACGAAAAAAAAAAAGAACGAAAGGAAAAGAAAAAAGAGAGAAAAGGAAAAAGAAAGAAAAGAAAAAAAAAATAGAAAGGAAGAAAATTAGTTTTAAGTACCTTATTATCCCATAGATGGCAGCACTATAATTTCTTATTGGATATCGAGAGACTTTTATTTTCATAAGGACATGTTTTTATATGCCGTTTCATTTCAACTTTATATCTATATAGAATCATTATTAGCACATGCTTATAAATCATGCATAATTTATATTTATATTTTGTAGATAAATCGTCTCATATTTAGTGACAAATAATTATCTTAATTAGAAAAATTTAATTCGAAGATAATAATTTTTTTAATTCCAAAAACTGTTAAGATACTAGCTTTATTATTTTATTAAAAATAAATTATTTATTAGGATACTCATCTTGAAAGTCAAAATAAGTATTAATTAAAAACGAAAAGTAAATTATACAAAAAACTTATCAGTGGCATCCAAAATAATATAAATAAATAAATAAATATTTTCAAAAATTGCTGTCAAGCAATAATAATGATAGTTTGATTTACAAATACCTATTTATTTTCCATTATTTTTAACTCTATCACTAAATGTTAGTTATCAATACTTTTTATATACTTTAATGAATATTACAATTATGAAATTTTTTAATATAACCATAAAATAGTTTGACTCTATAAACTAGCATCGAGGCATATTGGTATGACAGCGGTATATTTAAAAGTCACAATATTTGAAAATGTTTGATATTTTTGGAAAAAGATCGTTTTAAAATATTGAATAAAATCATTTCAAACAAAACAAAAGAGTGAGTAAATTCTGTTAGGAAATTGTTACTATAACATCTAAATTACGTATTTATGTACGGTATTTTAATATAATACAAAATAAAGCCACAAACATAATGCTTCAATTATAAAAATTCTGTTCCATTCAACTTACAGACGAATTTCAAGTTTGCTCTAAAGCTATAAAGAAACGAAGCATAGGATACACACTTTCTCTACACACAATATTGACTGATATACGAGAGGTGATCCAGAAAAAAGGTTTACAGTATTTACAGTAAGCAGCAGTATTTGGGAAACGGAAATTGCAAATGGGAATATTGTTACCCATAGTGGAGACATATCGCTAGTTGTCTTAGACTGGTCGTTCGCGCAGACAATATTAGTACTAAGAATTGAAACAAGAAAGTGTAATGATTCAGCTTCTTCTTCCGCTTAACCTAGGTGATAAATAGTATTTTTTCTGTAAATTAAAGCTGTAAATAATGTAATTTGATTAAAACGCTACCCTGATCGGACTGGATCGAGACGTTACAGCTTTAATTCTGGTGGCAGCGGTTTGAATAGAACTTTGTGGAATATTCTAGCATTTTAGAATTGGACTTGTGTTTGAGACTCAGGAGATTTCTAGCCTGAGAAAGCTAACAAAATCCAGGTTCGAAATAATTTTTTTTTAAGTTGGGCTGTAATTGCCAATTACAAGAGTGGCGAGAGGATCTCGAAGCGAGAAAGAATTGTTCAACTGCAAGAGCATATGGACTAATTTTGGAAAGAAATTCCCAGCTTCTAGAGCGACGAGTGGAAACGTGGGAAAATTCTTCAGCAACAAGGGCGGCGAGTGGGCTCTACCTAAGACGGGTTTTCGTTTGGAATTCCCTCTACCTCCAACCTGGTGTTAACCAATGAAAATTCTGGTCTGTTGCACACCGGTGAGTGTTTCCTAACTTTCCTTTCCTCTAGAGGCAGTAAATTTGTTTCTTCAAATTCATTTCTTCTACAAACAATCCAAATCCACCCTATTACTAAATATAATCACATAATTTCTATTTTCCAATCATTTCTTTTTTGAAAAAATAAATTCTTCTTGACGCATACGCAAAAGCGCTGGGCATTTTAAAATCAGAGAATAAACAATGGCTTGGTCTTTCTTGTCTGCTGGAACTACAGCATAATAGCTCGAGTAGTAGGATTTTAAATATTTGACTCCATTATTCCATTTTCGAATTCATTTAAAAGCTGTCGCACACCAAGAACTGCTGGAATCGCATATCAGCATCCGTGATATGTTACTGACTGACATCGATTACCTCCTTCTACAAACAGGAGACCGCATCATTCATTTACTAACACGATGCTCATTTTTCAATAAGCTTAATATACTCAGGAATGAAAATGGACTAGAAAGCTTACCAAGTTAGTTTATAATTTAATTATAGAATTTTATAATTTAATCTTAGTGGTAATTTAAACAATATCTTCAAATGTAGGTTAATTGTTTCTATTATAGATTTCCACAATAGTATAAATGTATACTCAAAATATAGGTATGAATGAAGACTTTGATAATCAAACTATACAGCATGGGCCTAAGCACAATGATCCCATTGGTTAATGAGTAGAAGGATTCCTTGTTCCCTGAATTAATGAGGCCGTGGCGAGACCCAGCCCTTTACATCGGCGGTTTATGGCAGTGTAACTGATTACAGATGGACAGGTGGATAGCCCTCCATTTAAGAACGGACACTAATCGTGTCTGCGACACAGATATGTAGCATGGATTCTATATTCATTGTGGACCATGAACATTCCTGAGGTCAAATGTAGACAAGAGTAGTTTTTGCTGAACGAGGAGTGGAGAATCGGGACCCAAATGCTCCAAGGTGGATGAGAGGGGGAATTGAAGGACGAGAGAAAATGTGAGGGTTTTAGAGAAAGAGGGAAAGACGAGGAGTTTTTTTTTTTGTGAAGAGGTCCAGAGGAGAGATCGCTGAAAGCCGAGCATTCGAGAGAAGATTATAAGGAATTCGGTGGATTTCTGGAGCTAACCCCGGTACCAGCTCGAGACTTTGACGGGCGGTTTGCTGTTCTCATGAGTTTCTCCGAAAGATTTCGAGGAACTACTGTTGTGGTGTTCCACATAGAGCTTTCACTTAACCTAGATGATAAGGAGTATTTTTTATTTGTAAATTAAAGCTGTAAAAAAAGCAATTTTATGAAAACGCTATCCTTTATTTGATTGGAACAGATGGAGACGTTACAGGGTCCTGGATAATAAGTTCAAGGACGCTGTGAAGGGTCTCGACAAGGCCACAAGAATTCTGGGGAAAAGGAATCATCCGACTCGTTGTACTCAGGCCTTGAAAACAGTTTTCATTTACACCTACAGTGTCTTTTCGATTCTTCGACAAGGGGTGTTAAGAGGTAGGTAAGTACGCCTGATATTGTTTCTTCAAGGATTCGAAAACCCTTTGCTTTTTTGCTCATGCGTCAGGATAGAGCCATAATAGAGTCAAAAGAAAGATAAAATAAGGTGTTTTTATTTCACAATAGTGGAAACTAAGATTATCCACCATCTTAGAAGGCGTAGAAACTGCGGATAACTTGTAATATTGTTGGAAAAAAATACCAAGTTATAACAAATGTTTAGAGCAATTTTGTTACATTTTGTATGTTTTAGAGCAATTTTGTTATATTTTGTATGTTTTAGAGCAATTTTTATTTACTGCAAGGAACCTAAATATATATATAAGGAATCAATAAAAGATTTTTTTTCTTAAAATTTGGTAATTTAATTTTTTTTCAGATTAATAAAATGTTTAACATTGTTTTTGTGATCGAATTTTTTATAAAATTTTGAATTTTTTTATAAAATTTTGATTTTAGTAAATAATGTATTTATCTAATCACATCTGATGATACTATATAAAATATTTCTGTGTCACTTTTAAAAGCTTTTTTGCCATTTGAACTAGACATATAAATAATCAATATACAAGTCTAAATTAAAATACAATAGTATGATCAGAAACGGCAAGGTACTCTCATACATAAGGAGGGAGGGAATGGAATTTAAAAATATCTAATGGAGAGCAATCAAGGTGAAAGAATATCGGAATGCTTTCATTCCCTTATAGTGGTAGTTTAGTGGTAGTTTAGAGACTGAAATAAACCTACGAACTGTACTTTCACTAATAATCTGAAGTCGCTCTATTGCTAAGCATCTCCTCATTTCAACTTGCGTATTGTTTGTCAACGGATTCTAAAATCTTCCACGCTTTACCACTTGCATGGAAAAATGAAAGGAGAGCAAGTTTACATTTAGTAATAAAATAAACTCGGATTATTCGCAGACTGAATTAAAATAATACGGACAGAAACGACACGATATTAACATACATGTAGAAACAAAATTGAACAAAAAAGTATCTAATATGGCGATAATCAAGGTCAAAGAAGGACGAAGAATTCCGGAATTGCTCTCATCCCTACTTGTCTATCCCCTTAACGAATTAGAGTCGTAGAAAAATGGTTGTCTCAGAATACTGAAATGAACAGGACTATTCCTTTTTTAAAGAATTAGATTCTTCTTGACGCAAGCGGAAAAACATTGATGGTTATAAAATGAACTGTAGCTAGATCTTTCTTTTCAAATGGAACTGTACAGTATTTATCGAAATACTATGCAGGATCAAATGGAGCTGAAAGGAAGTATAGTATTTCGAACAGTACGATCTTAAAGACGTCGCTCTATTATTTCATTTTCGAGTTCACATAAAAGCAATAACATGCCAAGCGCCACTGAAATTTCAGATCAATACTCGTTTTCGCACAGCATTAGTTTACAGACAAGAAAAAACTTCTTCCCTTATCGAGATCACGCTCAATCATTAAATGAGCTTCATTA
>JAPMOQ010022186.1:994705-1018621 GCA_026543055.1 Argiope trifasciata
AAAATAGAAACTTAATTTATAGGTAAAAATATTATTAATGAAAAAAAGTAATTTGAAAAACAGTTTTGTGCTGTAATGTTTTCGGAAGTTATCGCAGAAAAATTCCAAATTTTAGCTTGGTTTTTAAATAATTAAAATTTCAAAAAACAAAAAAACACCTCCGTCAAGATATATTTTTTTCAAAGTAAATATGTCAATACCAAGTACAGTAGCTCTGGTAGTAGTTATATGGTCTGCTGAGCAGTGCCCTAATACACACGCGCGCATTCATTCATATACGCAACACATATTTATTTGATTATCAGCCTTGCAGTAATTCTGGGCATTGATTGGCCTGAAATTGGTACCTTCTTTAAGACGTTGGAAAGAAAGATTTAAAAGAACACGTTTTCATAATAATATTATTTTATTTGTATAAATCAGTCAGTTTTAATGATTGGTTTAGAAGACTGATTGATGTAGAAACTTTTATTTAAAATATTGATAGAAATATTTTGTAAAATATGGCTCACAGAACAAAGTATGAAAAAATCTAAAACTCGTTATTCATCAATGCATTATTTGACTCAATTTACATTAGTTATTTCATTTAGACCAAGTAACAATACTAAAGAATACGTAAGCCTATTACTAATATTTTACAAATTGGCCATTGGGCTGGAATTCGAATGCATATCCTATATAAATTCAATCAGGTTTATCGTAAATGAAGAAGTTTTATTGAAATAATGATATAGATATTGCAAACGATCATAAAATCCTTTGCCTTGCATTTATTGTTTTTTTTAGAAAATATCACATTTTATATAATTTTATTTTATCCAGTCACGTGCTGAACGTTACATTTCCCTAGATTTAACTTGCAATAATAGTTTTTTATTTAAAAAAAAAAGAACTTTCGTAAAGGAGCTTTTCTTATAAAACGAACTTTTGTATACCTAATTTTTCCCCCTTGACGTGCTCGTGCAGATTGAATTTTATTGTTTTGTCAGAAATATATTGTTGAAAAATATGGTTAAAATATTTATTTAAAAATTCGTTAAAGATAGAAGCTTTAAGTTATATGTTAAAACACTGATATCATTGGAAAGCTTATTTGTTTATTCTTAACTTGATGTAAAAATCATGTTTGTGTAGTAATATTTTCGGAAGTTATAGTGAGAAAACATAAAATGTCTCTTAATTTTTAATTCAAATTCTAACTAAAAATTCTGAAAAAGGGCTCCGAGATGCACATTCCTGACCTCCAATGTATATATTAAACGAGGGGGCTGGAGTTGCCTGGTTTAGCCTCGTAACCAAAAGGTAGTGAATTCTGAACTCTTCTCGGCCAAATAACTAATGACAGTTGGGGCACGTTAAATATGTCATGATTGCAAAGTCCTCTAAGTTCCCATAACAAATGATACCTCAGGGGATACTGAATCAGGGATGAGTCGGTCTCTGATTTGGATCTAAATTCAGACTTGCGGTTGAACGAATGAGTAAGTGAATGAGTTCGACCGCCCCCTAAAAAGGGTTGTATCTTGTGTGTTCGAGCAAAGTCGTACTTTAACCTTAACGGTACTCGTTAACAACGAAAGGCGCACACTTCTGCCTTAAATCGAAAGAGCTAAATCTCATTCGGCTTGGTATGACCAAGTGGCATTAAACCCACCAACACTACAATCTTCAAGTTACTGACTTAACACCTTATATGAATGAAAATGTCTGTATTCTAAATGTTAGTTAGCAAGTTTGAACGCTACAAATCTAAATGGAATAAATAAAAAGACATATTAAATTTTCTATAGATAAAAACAATAAATCTTTAAACATTAAGGAAAACAATAATTAAATTTCAAAATTAAACATTTATCACAAAAATGTGAAAAATCTAAATTTCATTGCACATGTGAAATATTCATCAAATGTTTCTTTGTTTTAAATCTTGCACATGCTGGTAGGCGGCAGCTTAAACGAGGGGCTCCATAATGGGTACTGCCATGAGCTACAAACTATTCAAATCCGCCACTGGAACTAATCAGTAATATATGCACAGGATATGCCTAACAACTTTGTTTTATATTGTATAAATTATTCATAAAAAATATGAACTGAAATCTGTAGAGAACATAGAAATACTTTGAGAAATTTGAAATTTTGACATCCATAATGTGAAGCTAAGTAATCAGGGATTAAAAATGAACAGTTGATTAAGTTATATGTAGCTTTGCTTAAGATGTTATTTCGATGAAATGGAAAATTCAATAAAAAAATGCTTGATTCTAATTAACTTAAAGTGTTAATCCTTTTTGTGTGTGTGTCTGGAAAATTTAATAGAAAAGTGTTTAGTTCCAATTAAGTTAAAATGTTAATCCTTTTTTTTTGTGTGTGTGTGTTACATAAATTGCTCCATTATTACCCTTAACCGATGTATATTTCTTCCATGTTCGATATTCTGAAAGCCTCACAACATCGTGAAGATATATATAAAATATTTATTGTTATGTAACTTATGAACGTTTCCGTTCCATGGGAAATGCAACGCATCCTCATTGTTCAGGTGAGGATGATATGTTCTGAAATTAATTAACTGGAGCAGATAAATTCTTGTTCCATCGTTCAGATGTTAACTTCTCTTAATTTTCAAATCCAACTCCATTTGACGCAGGTACATTTCGTGCTGCCCTCTATCTGCAGGAAGATTCACTATCTTTGCAGATAAAATACTGAACATTCCAAATCTCTATAAATCTCACAAAAATGTGAATATACGCAAGAAAAATATATTATTAATTTTCAATCCAATGATATTCACTGTAATTAAGCTATTCTGTTATAAGATGTAACTAAGTTGTAAGAGAAAAGTGAATATTGTAAACTGTAGTGTTGGTACACTATACTGTAACTAAGTTGCACTGCAAAATTTTCACTTATGCTTTTTGTTGTGCACTTGAGCTTTTATGCTTTGTTTTGATTCCTAAATTTTATATCAAAGAGTAACAATTCCTTAATTTAATATTGCAATAAAATAATATTCAAATTCTTCATTTTAAGCGTACATTTTATCATTCTTAATATCATGTAACCGTTTTCTCAAATTTACCAGCAAATACTATCATTCCTCTGAAGTCAAATTTTTATAAAATGTTAGCAATAATAAATAAAATAAATTAATAATAAGAATGTAATCAATTAATAAATTATATATACATATTCAAATCAAGTGTGATAAATATTTATGAAAAAAATAAGTAAATAATAGCTTTCGATAAAAACGAATGTAGCTCTTATATTATCATTTCAAAAATTTTTTCATGCTTATATTTCAAAGAGACTCAATCCATCTAGTTAAAATTTAGTTGTTGAAAATACGTTATTATTTTTATTTATTTATTTTTACAATGGCAAATTTATTTAAGAAATATTTTTAGCTGTTTCGATTTGCTGATGGTAAGTAGCAGTTTAATCCCAAAATAGAATAAAATCAGGTTGAATGTATTTCCGGTGGAATATTGTTTTTTCTTTTTTAGAGCAGAAAGGGAAAGGAAGCTTTGTTTTTCTTATCCAGCTTTAATATTAATACCAATCGTTATCATAGTAAATTACAAGTCTGGGTATTTTTCAAGATCCTATTCCATTCAAATTATTTCATTTCTTATCAGTGAGGATATTTTAATACTTCTGTTATATATTTGATTGGAATGAGGATTTTCATAAGCGATGATTCTGAGTAACTTGTAGAGAGAGATTCGAGAGATTAATTGAAAATTATTGAAAATATATTGAATATATTGATAATCTCACTAGATTATTTCTCTTTCTGCATTATCCCTGGTTTATTGTCTCTTTTTAAAATATATTAGTTGTATTTTTGTTTGCGAAGCATCTGATTAAGTCAAACACCCTCTATTTCATTAATTTTTAAGCTAGCGAGATTGAATTCTCTTTACACACATTCTTTTTTACTTTATTTTGTTTAAAAATTAAACAGCATTTTTTTCTCTAGCCCATGTCCTCTTTAAAGCTTAAACTTGGAGTTAAAATTCGATGTCAATGCAAAGTCCCGAAGTGAAAATACATTTTCCATACCGTCTTACAATTGTTACGAATAAGTTGGGAGATGATAGGCTGGTGATGTCTCAACCATAGATCTCGCAAATCCTGTTGTGGCGCGCTGATCATTCAATATTTAATTATGGGTGAGGTAGAGTAGCTACTTTTGATTGACCATATAGATTTCAAATTTATAAATCGTCTTCAGAGTATAATCTTTCTAGCTTTTTACATTTTTGAGTTACACCAATGGATCTTTTTCAAACATATTTCATGTTTTATCTTATTTTTTCCGAGTTGTTTTTAGAAACCTAACATATTCGCTATAAGGACATCATACCGAATATTACTCCATTTAGCTCTAATCGATTTTAAATTTTTTCTTTCGTAAACAAAACAATTATTGCTTTCATAAACATAGATATGCAGATGGGCAAACATAATTCCAAACAGCTTTCTTAAGCTCTGGGAAGTTTAAATAGAGGTTCATCAAAAAATTCGACTCCGAATTGTTTAACAATTGCTATACATTTTTTTAAATACAAGAAATTGAAAACAGTAAACATACGATAGATTTAAATTGTTAGCAATCATATATCAGTTTTAGACTTTCTTTTTATTTTCAAGTCAGGGAATTAAAATAAATTTCAGTATTTCAGTATACACATAATACACATCAGTATATACATAATAAATTTCAGTATACACATTAAAAATAACACAAAAAATAAGTATTATTGTGTTTTTCAAAAGGACATTCTTTTTTCAAACTGTTTCTTTCATCATTTTTTAAAGGCAAAATTTTCCTCGATATTATATGTACTTCAGAAAGAAAAAAGAAACTAAACACCAGTTAGAGTATTTAGAATAATAAACACTACACTACTTACATCTTCATTTTCGGAAAGTTATTTTCTAGTATTTTGATATCTTTTGAAGAAAAATTAGTAGGCATTTTGAATGGTGCTTTATCATTCTAATAAAATTAAAATTTGACACAAAACTGGAAATTTAATTATTAGATCGAATATTAAATTTCATGCATTTAAATCATTGCGTTTTCAATATCGATCTGAAAATTTTTACATGCATTCAAATGTACAGGTCGACCATCGATTTTTCGATATATTGGTTCAAAATTTGACAAAAATGTGTACTTGTGATGTCAAAACTGCTAAATAAGTTTTATCTACATACATTTCATATTCATCGTGTATACTTGCCCTTGGACAAGCACATAGATAGGCAAATTCCCTCTGAATGTATTTCGTTAAGAATTTACAAATATGTGCAAATTTGGTTTAAATACAGCATACAAATTTGATCTGTATATCTCAAAATTTTATTGAATTATAGTGTTCGTAAACAATACAAAATTTTTATAACCCAAATTATTCTTCAAAATGTTGAGTGTGGATTTTTTTCTTTACAATTACATTACTTTTTATTTGCATAGTTCTTAGAAGAGAAGGTAAAAATAGGATAGTCCTTGGTGACAATTACTTCGCCTGTTAATTCATAATTTTTTGAAAATAAAAAAACGACTATATGAATACATATATTGAAGTAAGAGATTAGAAGAATAAGAGCGGGTATAGTAAATGTTCCTGAAGTATTTCGATATGGATTTCTGAATTTTTCATGCAGAAATTGCGATGCATGATGAGCTCAGAAATTCAACTGAAAGTACATCAAAAGTAGGATAATTCTAAATCTAATATGTAAGTATGAGTCATTAAAAAAGAAAATTTAGATAAAAAAGAAATAAGAATAAAAAATTCCTCTCGGCAAGCTGGAAGACAAAGGTAGATTCTTTTCATCTAAGTTAAGAATTCAAAATCACTCTTCAGCCACTAACTTCTATCGCAAAAACTGTAAATACAAAATTTTTTTGTCCTGATGAGATATTTTTTTTTATCTTCAGTATCGGGGAAGCTATAGAGAAATGAAAATTTCAACACTCATAACAACCTAATTTCCTGAAATCTAATCATTCTATATGCACGATTTTCCTAATTTTAGTCTTTTTTTCAGCTTTTTAATCCATTCAGATATTTGGGAAAAAAAGATTGGGCTGTCTAAAATCACAGTTTTACTGAAGATGTAAGTTTAAACTCAAAAATTTTCTTCAGTGTATTAATTATTTTGTTTGTATTTGCAATTAATGAAACATCAACTAATAATCTCATAATGATTTTAAAATGTTTATAATGTTGAAACTTTTATGAATAAATATAAACCAGAAAGTAAATCATTTTTCATGATGCATATAAATATTTCTATAAGTAATTTAATTTTTGTAATGTTTCTAGACCAGTATTTTAGTTGCCAAGAGGTATTATAAAGGGTAGAGGGACATTATAATGCTAAGTAATTTCCAACCTTTCCTTAGGTAATGTTCGATTAGTACCGGAAGGGTTAGTTCTTTAAATGATGCAAAGAACTATATTTTAAGTTATTTTATTCAATAAATGTATTTCTAAGATAAAAAAATATGGAAACTCAAAAATTTTTTACAGTATCCTGATCTCACTATTTACATTTGGTGAAATATTGCTGGCACACATTTTTCTAGAAATAAAGCGCTTCACTCTTTTGCAATTACAGCTAATTGAGATATAAACCTTTGAATCTCATTATTTTCTTCTCATCAAGTACCGCCTAAATGAAAAGGAGTAAACTGATTGGAGAACCCTCCTTGAGATAACTGTTGCAATCGACCAATAATATGCAAAATTGAGGAATTTAAAACTTCGTGATTTGTTCAGCTAAAGATTGAAACTTTTTTTTTTGCTTGAAATTTTAGTGACCCACAACTACTTTCCATATAGTACCGAAATCGTTTTTTTTTTTCTGCTCTGTATTTCTTGATTCAATAAAATGAAACATTTTTCCAAGTCGATGCATGTACCAGTCACTAAAGGTTTTGAAACACCTATTGAACTGTTGTCTTGTGGGTGTACTGAATTCAACTTTCGCTGCATTAGTCTCTATATATAAACCAGATGGAATATTTCCCCAAAACGTTCTCGTATTCTCTTTAATAAATTTGTCAAGCCAGAGAAGGCCTTACATTTCTATGGTGTACAATAGCTATCAAATAGTTTTAATACAATTTATCATTTTTACTCAATCTGCCATGCTATCATTGGCGAATTATTTGGTGAATAATCTCTGGCATGTATTAATAGTTTTCAGCAACCGAATTTATGTTTTAGACAAGTTTGTCTCAAAATATTGAAACAAAACTTTGATAACGTTTACTCCTTGTTTTTTTTTTAAAAAAATTATAGGGCATATTTGTTTCTGAAAGTACAGACCGACACACAGACAACAATAGCTATATTTGAACTCCAAATTTGACTGACGTCTATAGTTGTTAAATCTATGTACCGGCTTTTATTTATCTTGCTCTCATTGTTTTGAAATTATCATGTTAGGTTATATTCAAATAGCCGGAATTACTCTAAATAGATTTTACACACAAATTGATAGAAATCGGCAAATTTGGTGTAAAGACCGGAAACCAAATTTCAATCGTCCCATCTATTTCAAAACATTTTGAAGTTATCTTTGTCACAGACAGACAAATGGGTATTTTCTAAAAATGTGTTTTTCGAACTCAGGGTAATATAAAAAGCTGAGATTTATTAAAATCTCGCTTTCGAATTTTTTTACAATTACTATACATTCTCTATACTGCGTACACGAGAAAAAAACTTGAATATCCAATATTTTACTTGAATCTTATATAATGTCACATCCTCAGATGAGTTTGAATAACATTTTGCAAACAGGTTTTGTGTGTGTATTCTTAGAAGTGAAAAATTAAAGAACCGCTATGTATCTTAAAAGGTAAGAGGTAAGCGAATGAAGATAGAATGAATTTTCTTTTACCATTACTTCGGAACATATCATCACGCAAAAACTAATTTTATATCATCTAAATTTTTTCAAAATTAACTTTTTAGTGATATAAATTCCATTTTATAAGACTTTGCTTTAATCATTTTTTCGAAATTAATTCAAGCACAATTTATAACTATGCCTTTTATTCCATTGAAATATTAAGTATATTTTACTGTTTAATTATATCAATTATTCGCACATTTATTGTAAAAGTTTTTCAGATGATATCTGTTTTACCATTTTTTAATGTGAATTCTTGCAATTGAGAGCTCTAAAGTATTTTAAGATGTTGTATTAACGAATTCTAAAATTGTAGAAGGTAAAATTGTTTGTTTTTTCTTACATGCATATACAGAATAAATAAATATAAGTAAATCCTCAATTACAGCCACTAATTCTTTATATTCCAGAAAAATTTCATTAAAAAAAATTTCATATTTTTTATTATAGAGAGAATTTTTATGGAATTTCAATTCCATTTTGGAGTTTTGATTAATCACTAGATTTATCAATAATAATAAGAATGCGATTCTAGATATTATAGAGAGAATTTTTATGGAATTTTAATTCCATTTTGGAGTTTTGATTAATCACTAGATTTATCAATAATAATAAGAATGCGATTCTAGATATTATAGAGAGAATTTTTATGGAATTTTAATTCTATTTTGGAGGTTTGATTAATCACTAGACTTATCAATAATACTAAGAATGTGATTATAGAATTACGAAGTTTTTTTTACCTTTAAATGTATCTGATTGTCACTCGTATATAATCTCAGACAAAAACACAAAAAAGTTTCAAACGAATTTTATTTGTACACACAATAACATAATATATACGATACATATTATTTACAAACAGGAACAGACCCAACAAATTATGCATTTTACAATGTATTAATCAAATATTTCTATGGGATTAAAATTTAAAATAATTAAAGCATTAGTTAAATTCATGAAAATATATTATATTCATTGACACGAATTAAAGTTCATATGTTAATATCTATGAATTATTTAATTTTCAGCATAAAGAATCAAATTTTGGATAAATATTTAATGCTGTTATATAGTAACAACTTTTTTTGTTTGTTTACCATTAAATATCTATAATAACTCATCTGAATTGATTTCTAATTGAATTACAAAAATAAACATTGTACCTACATTTTAATGAAAAATATTTAGTTTTTCTATATAATTATCCAAATTAAAATAATTTTTAAATGCATAATTTATCAATTGGAATATTTCAAAAACGAACCTCAGTTCTGTTACATAACTTTCATACTAGGCATCTTGATTTATCGCTAGAATTTTCCATTAATGGCAATTTTCTTGTATGTTTTTATTAGAATTAGCGGGAAAAAATTTATCGTTGAAATTTAACAAATGCTGACAATGATTTTGAACCTATTACTTTATTTTGCTATTTTGATTTCAAGTACTACACTAGGCCCATCTTTGATAATTATGAGTGGGAAAACAGAAATCTAGCCTTGATTTAAAAATGTTAAAACGTGATGTCTGTCAATAATTATATAGTAGAACTCGGATCATTCCAAGTAACTCGAAACAAAATAAAAAAATCAATTGATCTGAAATTTTGAATTTTAAAAACTGGATATCGTTAACATTTATGAAACAGTAAAATTGTCTGTGGAAAATTCAAATTATCGAATGATTTGAATTAAGATAATTAAATTAGTCATGCTCATTTGTATAGTTATATTAACAGTAATTTTTATACTTTATTTCTCTTTTGTGTTTGGTTTTATGTATTTCGATATTGGCACACAACTTCAATAATAAAATACTGTGCTAAATTTAGATTATTTGCCAAAACAGTACTCAACTTATAACAATTTAAGCTTCATAAAATAGATATAATTTTAGATGTGAGAAACATGTACTATTCTTACGCCCTTCAGTCTTGCTCATAATTTTAAAAAAAGTCTCTGATGAGAATAAATTTTGTACAAAATTTTTAATCAGAAATTGTGCGATAAGTTCTCACTCCATGACTTAGTTATCTACAAAAAGTCGCACATTACTGAGGCAGGTAAAAGTGAAACAAAAATATATGTGAGAATCAAATATACAAAATATTTCACACACTTTAGAACACGAAAAAAAGAGTTGAACAAAAGGAACTTCCGATTTGTGCCTGGAATTCAAGATATCAATCAAACATTCAAACCATCTTGAACCGTTTTAATGAAAAATGAGCGTTCAAATCATTTTGAACCAGTTCAATGAATCTTTATGATGAAACAGTTTTTGCACCGGGTGATAGATGGATGGATTATTCTAGACTGAAGGTCAGCCAGCCAGGTTGACCACATAGCTAGTGGGTATGAAAGGCGGCAGAGGCCCGACGAATGGGGTTCGGACCTTCACGGCAGGTTTAGGTTTCATATCTGGTACAAGTGTCCTTGTCTTCAGAATGTGGAACCCTGTAGAATCCGCCATGTATTCGACCACTCTTAGAGCTCCAGATGGTTCTACATAACCATAGCGGCCCTTCACTTCTCCTCCAGGCCCCCTTTCCTCTTGGCGAAAGGACTGGTTAGGCCCTGGCCCAGTGTCATACCCAAATTTGTATGTCCCAGGACCTGCGAAGTTCTGGATATTATAATGGGCCCTCGTACCTGCTGGTATGGGCACCACCCGTCCATAGATGCCTGCAGTAGTGCTTCGGCGTGTCACTGGGCCTCCCAGAATCCATGAGAAGCACTGAAGGCAGATGATCAATATCTGAAATGAGAACAAAATTAGAAATTTTAATTAATTTATTTTAAAATTTCTAAATAATATTTAAAACAATTTTTTAATCAATACTAATAAAATAATTAATATTTTTATTGATGTTTTGAAAAATTCTTTTAATACTTTATTTACTATTTTTTGGAACAAAAAGGGGAGTTTGTTTATTTTATTTTTTTAGTTAAAGCATCAAGAATGTTCATCAAGAAAGCATCAAGTTTTTTCGCCAAGGTGGGATTTATAGTATAGTTTAGTTATATTAACGTCACGTTTTGAAGCAACACTAGGGCTATTTCGAGACTGACGTCGTAATTTTGAATCGTGGTCATATAATGAGGGTGACTGCAGAGCTAACACCTCCCTCTCAAAATTTCCACACCACGCCAGAGGGAGGATGTTTGACCACGACGGATTTAACGTGCAAGAGACCCCCTTATACGGAGGTTCTTCGGTAGAATCGGACCTCGAACCTACAACCCTGTGGTCCCGATGCCAAGGCCTCACCGCCAGGCCACCACAGCCTCTCACCAAGGTGGAAATAAATCTAGTCAAATCTTTTAAAATTCGCTGAACTAGTATAATAAAAAATTAGGATATAAGATAACATATTTGGCGATTTATCGTTTTAAATAAATTACAATTCAGTTATAGTTACTATCATAGTCAGTTACAACATTGTAACAGTGTATAGTATACAACATAGTAACTATAAATGTTCTTATTCCATAACACCACTTCCGTACCATTTGTAAAAAAATTACTTACCATTTTTTTAATATAATAGAGTTGGATTATTAAATAAGCAATGGTTTATAGACGCCAAAAATTTAAAGGCATCTGTGAAAAAGTTGAATTTTTTGTGGCAGTTTAAAAATTATTAAATCTTATGATTTCATTGAAATATAAAAGCTGCGCTCTTAAATACATAAAAATTGAAATTAAGAGTGAACTAATTTTATAGTTATAAGCATTCTGTTTTTATAAGCATTTGCAAGGTCCATATTACGTTATTTTGTTTGCAAATAAATATGGTACTTTACGATTTTAGAAACTCCAATCCCTTTATTAAATACTATTATTTAGGCTGTAGAATAAAAATACAATTTTCTTTAATATTTAATTTAAAATTACTTTTAAATTTCAACTAAGCATTTTGCCACTTAGTTTGCCAAAATGTTCTCCTTAAAAGTTCCTATATATAAATATTAATTTAAAATGCGTAAAATAAGTACTTTTTGGTAAGTTTGGTGGAGTATGAGACTGTTCCATTTTATAATGCCTAAAGACTGGATGCCTATAAGGGTTAATGCAACCCTGGATGTAAGCATACTCAAAAACCTCATTTGATGTTATGGGTAATTTCTCTCCAGATGAAGGTAACATTAGTAATTTTTCAATGTTAAATTTAATAGCATTTGTAAAGAATTTAAATCAAAATACAAATAAATGGGACCTTTTAATTAATGTACATTTAAATTAGAATAAAAAATAGTATCCAAAAAATTTAATAAGCATGATATTTTTAATTAACATATCATACCTAAATTTTCTCTTTAATACTATGAAAAGGGTATTTTCAAAATTGCCGTTTTAATTAATAATGCATAAATTTAAAAAATAAAATAAAATGGTTTTCAGCTAAACCACTTTTAAATACCTGATTTAAAATAAAAACAAGCACATTTTTAATTAATGTTGCTTTTAAATTCCTAAATCAAAGTAGAAACAAATATAATACTTTTAATTAATGTTGCAAAATCATTCTTTTTATCAACATTATAAAGTTAATCATATTAATGCATTCAAGAAAATAGGAGGAAATAGATGAAAAGAAAATATTTTTAATGAATATTACTTTAAAAAGCATTAAAAATAACAATGTATGAATCCTATGAAGTTTTTACTAATCTTTATGGTTTTTAATCAAATTATTCTTCCGAAAATATTTTATCTTCTTAAACACTTAAATAAAAATAATATGAATGAATTTTCAAAGAAGCATTTTTATAGATATATAATGACACATATTCCAAGCTAAAGAAAGAAAGAAAAAAAAAAGGTTCTACAATTTAAAATGAAGCAAATGAATTGTTCAATTTAGAAAAGTGATAATATATTTGAACATTTTTTGTTAAGTTTTATGCCTTTTGCATAGAGATACATGTATACAAATCATAAATATATCAATTTAATGGTTAATTAATTTTTAATTAATCATAATTTCAAAAAATTCCTTCCAAATTGCAGATTGTTGCTCTTCAAAGTATATATGTGCCAACTTTGGTAGTTGTACGTTAAACAGTCTCGCTTTTAGAACGTCAACGCACACAGACACAATCTTCCTTGTTAGTAGTAAACATTTATGACTAGTATACAAATACCATAGGAACAAGAGTTCCATCACCCTTAGAAATTGAATAGAAGTTATTTATCTAGATAAATATATTTAGTAGTTGATAAGAATGATGGACTGAAACATCACCAGATGATGGAATTAAAGAAATTCTTTAGCAAATTGTTATTTTCGATATTGTTATTTTTTATTTTATGGATATATTCATTGGACACAACATGTAATATTCCTATATTGTTCAAGGTTAATTTCTCACTGCATCCGAATCATCATTCTGTTCAAAAACTAAATAAACCATAATGAAACTCTTTAAACACAATACCGTTCTACAAGTATAAATCAGAAACATAAACATAAATCACACAATATTTTTCTCATTATTCTTTCTTTTTAATTATAAACCAAACTATCGATATAATCTACAGGATTGAAAAATATTCATATATGTTTATTTTTTTATACTTCCTTAAAAGTTGTCGAGATTATTGAATTATTACAGATATTTTGCATAAGCTTTCATATAAATAATACTTGGTAAAAAAAATTAGCAATTTATTGAAATGTTTTCAAAAGGGTCAACGAATTTGCAGAGTTTCAAGGACAGATATTGGTTCATCTTCGTTCTATATACTGTTATCTCTTCGATTCATCTGTGCATGTCAAATAGCTCCTACTACAGTCTTCTCTCAATTTCAATCAAATTAACACGTGGAAGGAGATGGACTGGTCATAAGGTTTCGGCTTCGGAACCGAAGGGTATCAGGTTCGAGACCTGAATCCACCGAAGAACCGTCGTGTAAGCGGACTTCACGGACATCAATTTCGTCGGGGCCTCTCGCTGACCCAATGTTGAAATATAAAGAGCAGAACGGCAGATTAGGTGTTGTCCTCATCATATAATTTTGGCTTAGTATTGCGAGATCCGCCCCGAAATAGCCTTGCAGTGATTTTTAAACGGGATGTTAATAAAACTAAACTAAACTAAGCTCAGTTTCAATCAACAATGATCCAGGGTTCATAAAATTCTTCAGAAGGGTGTTCGACTTTTTAATGAAACCAAACCATTCTCTAGATTTATCCGAACAAAATATTGTTTCATCTGGAAGCAAGTGAATTTTTGAACACTAGAACCGATGGATTTACAATGTATCTAAGTACGGGGACCTGTTCTTCGCAATTTTAATCAAAACAATCGATTGACCGGTATATTCATGAACAGTATAAGTGGAGATTGTTGTATCTCTATAGATCAATGTAGATAATGTACAATGCATATACAGTAAAAATAAATTCTAACGTTTTTTTAAGACAACGATATTGAAATAGTTTCACTTTAAGGGGCAGTTTTATTTAAATGTGGATTTGTAAAGACATGTTCGAAAATTAAATTTGTTATTCCGTACTTTTCATCCAAAGAGAAGCTTTTTTAAGTATTAAGATTCACAAGCATTTATTTCACCAAGTTTCAAGCTTTTCGCCAGCCCCAGGTGTCGAGTAATATCGGGCAATACTGCATTCATTTATACATTGTACAATATCAGTTACTTGAATTATTATGCGCATTCTGACAGATTATGCGTATAAAGCCGACGTTTCACAAAATTTAAAAATCGGATTGCGTATTTGAAAACAAGATGTATTAATAAAAATTTCCATAATTTAAAAAGTAATCTTTCTAACAGAAGCAAGCATAAGAAAATTATGCAAATCGAGCACGAAGAAACGGAAATAAATCCGAAACAGCAGTAGAAAACGTCAATACTGACCTACTTATTCCGACAAGGAAGGATAAACCATTTTGGCTGATGCAGAAATCTGAAGGACAAATTCCAATGAAAAGAAATATATTTATTCCATTACGAAAACAGAGAAAAAATTATTCTGAAAGTGTGTTTTATTTTAAATACAAGCTCTTATTTTAGAGAATGCAGGGTCCTTATCAATACACGAAAAAAAAATGGCGGAACCGGACTAGAATCCATTAATTCCATACAACAAGTGAAATTCTTTATATCTTAGATTTTTCTGATCCTTAATCGGTCACTGAAGTCAGCCTCTGAAGTTTCAGTATTTGTTTGCTTTCGCTCGGTTTACGAACTTAAACAAAACCTTTTGAAATTCTTCACCCATAAATTATTTTACTTGGTTATTTTGGCTTAGGTGTTGGCTAAATTGTGCCAATGTGTTGGTTGAATTCCGCCAAGGACCGAACTCGCGATCTTATGAGTTGCAGCCAAGTAACTTATCCACTATACAAAAGAGACCATCGATGTTTAATGGCAGTTACTGGCTTATTAAGATGTCACCACAATACTCCCCTACCAGTGAATCTGTAGAGAGACGAACGATTTTATTGCGCCCTGCGTTATGGCTAGCGTATGAGAGTTGCTGCTGCATCAAATGAGTCTGACGACTTTGCAGTGCTGCGTCAAGTGAGTCTAATGACTTTGCGTTGCTGATGGAGAGAGTTGTTGTTACTGTTGCGTCAAATGAGTCTGACGACTTTGCTTTGGTTGCGTTTGCTGTGGATAGGTGGTGCCTCTACAGCTGTTTGAAAATTCATCACGTCCGAGGTCACCAATTTGGCGAAAGTGTTGGCGGAATTGTGTCAATGTGTAGGTTGAATTCCACCAAGGATCGAACCCGCGGTTTTCCGATTTGTAGCCGATATATAAGTTATATCTCCCGACACATATATTCTGGGGATTATGAGATGTTAATTATTATCTCACATCAATCTACAGTGTAGATATTATACCTAAAAACCACCAAATTTGGTATATAGTTATTGTACTTATATAATTTTGCATATTTGAGACCTTGATCTTTAGCACCTAGTTCCTAGATGTCCATTAAAAAAGGATTTTTTTAAACAATTATAACTAATGAAAATTAATCCGACTTTTAATATTTCTTCTCAATACTTTATAGACACGTTATCGTAGTAAAACAATTTTTACACCACTTTTGATACCAATTTGTTTCCACTCATTACAATAATTTTAACTTTTTAAAACTAATGCTAAATTGAGTTTACAATAATGCTTTGATTTTTTTATAATGAAACTCGTTTCGTCCGCTCTTTAAATGGTGTGCTTTTACTATTGTCAAATTTATGTTAAGATGCTTATTTTGGACTTAACTCTTAACTGGGGAGGTGCTCTCTACGAAACCGCATTTCATTTACATTCAAACTAAATTTTCTAATAAATGTATTAGTATGAAAATCAGCCAATATATTCTGTAGATATTTTTCTTGGTATATAGATATGTTTTAGAAATTTTTCTAAATATATTTTCATTGAAAAAAGTAAATGCATAGGAACATACATTTTCTCCTCAAATTACATGTTACAATAAATAATATTCTTGAAAAAATATATTACTTTTTACTTTTTAAATCTATTTTTTCAGTACATAAAGGCATATCGAAAATAATATACTGTAAAATTCAACAATTATAAGAAAAATAAAAGAGACAATGGGTAAAATTTGCTCTTTTTTATCGACTTTTTTGATTTTCATGACACGATATTCGAGAGCATTTTAAACGCACAGGGTAAGAATTTAGTATAAATATCAACCTATAAATTCTGTATACATTTATTTTGTTGTAGCAATATATTTTATCAATTTTTCAACATACATTATCTCTAGAAAAATTAATTATGTTTAAAAATACATATCAGAGTCAGATGAATGGGAGATTTCATCAAATAACTCTTCTGTACAATTATCCTTATCACTAAAGCCACTTTTCGCTTCATTTAAAAATGTGTGGAGTGCTGCTTCATAATAGAATAAGTAAATTGGATGATGCCTAAGTTTTAGCGCCATTTGCTAAGCCTTGTTTATCACTGGGACCCTAATAAGGAGGAGTAGCCTCAGTGATCGAACCCAAAGAAATAATTGAATTATTTTTAAAAGCTTTAGATAAAATCGTTTGAAAAAGTGCATATGTATTGAAGGTCACAAAGCAGGAAGCTACTGGATCAATCCTTCATTTAAGCTAAAAATGGGATAGGGGTGACCATCATAATCGGTCTCACGACCCAACATCCCCAATTAAGGGTTAATTTCAAACAAATTTTTCGCTTTCATATTTTTTTTCTACAAGAAGCGAAATGTAAAAATCACCACTCAGTAAATGTGATGGCTGACACAATGGCAACAAAGGAATCAAATTTAAAACACTGATTTTTTTTCTTCTGATATCAAATTTTTAATGTTCAATAGTTAAGGTAATATTTTTTGAAAATTGTTTCTTCTAAATTTAATATAATTAAAAACGTTTTGTTTTTAATATTTGCAAATATTTTCGTAGACATGGCCAAATTTTTCTTTATCCTTGATTAATTAAAATTACAACCTGCAAGACGGGTTCTTCGAAACTCTCGCCATCTCTTCAAAAAAAAAAATCCTAGCATCTTTCCCCGCATGAAATTGTGGACTTTGGGTAAGCCCACGAACGTCTTGCATTGCATTGCATTAGTAAAAATAATTACGAAATATGGATCTTTGGCGAGAATCTAACTAAATTTATTGAGCAAAAAGGTATTTTAGACTTTTTTTCGATCAATTAGAACCAAAAATTTAAACGGAATTAAAGCTGAACTCATAAGATCACAAAACAAATTTCATTGATTTTGTCCTTAAATGGGGATTGTGGTTTGTGAGATTGCTAACGATAGACTTTCGGTCACCCCTATTCTATTTTTAGCTCAATTGAACGGATTGTTCCTGTAGCTTTCTATTTTTGAAACCTTCAATACACGTGCGCTTTTTCAATCGGTTTCAGCGGATGCTTTTAAAATAATTGAGTTATTTCTTCTAGCGCCGTCTCTAAGGCCGCACTCCCTACAAGTGTCCCACTGCTAAACAAGACTTGGAAGATGGCTCTAAAATTTAGGCCTCGAAATGCCATTCAATTTTCCGATAATATTAAGAAGCTGTGCTCCATACATTTTTAAATGAAGCGGCAAGTGGTTTTAGTGATAATGATAATTGTACAGAAGAGTTTTTCGATGAAAGTTCCCCTTCATCTGACTCTGATATGCATTTTTAAACATAATTAATTTTTCTAGAGATAATGTATGTTGAAAAATTTATAAAATATACTGATACACCAAAATAAATATATACAGAATTTATAGGTTGATTTTTATACTAAATTCTTAGCCTGCACCTTTAAAATGCTCTCGAAAACCGTGCCATGAAAGCCACACAAGCCGATAAAAAAAGGAGCAAATTTTACCCATTGTCTTTTTTATTTTACATATAATTGTTGAATTTTACATTATTTGTTTTCTATATAACCTTTATATACTGGAAAAATAAACATGATTTAAAAAGTAATAAATTTTTTCAAGAATATTATTTATTGTAACATGTAGTTTGAATAGAAAATTATGTTCCAACGCATTTACTTTTTTTAATGACAATATATTTTGAAAAATTTCTAAAACTTATCTATATATCAAGAAAAATAACTGCAAAATATATTGGCAGTTTTTCACATTAATACTTTCATTTAAAAATTTCATTTGAGTGTAAATGAAATGCAGTCTCGTAGCCCGTACCTCCCCAGTTAAGTTCTAAAATATTACCTCCCGAGTTAAGTTCTAAAATTTCACTACCCCAGTTAAGGGTTAAGCTATTGGGTTGGTGAGCTATTGCATTCACTTACATGAGAAAGTATGGGAAACTAACAGATCCTTTGACAGGTTTGGATCAAAATTTCATAAAAATCTACATTTTAGATATTAAACCTGTGTACCAAGTTTTACTGAGCAGCTCTTTACCTTTTGTAGTAATTCTTTTTAGATGAAATCAAAGAGCAAGACCGATGGACTGACTTCTACTGAATATATTTCGTTTAAAATTGGATAGATGTTTACAAATTTGACCATAAATCCATACACTAAACTCATACACCCAAAAAGCCAGTTCAAAGTGCATTTTGTAATCATGTTCGTAGACAGTCAGTTATAATGTCAAAAGTATATTTTCGAATTCAAGAATTTCTGAAATGAGGAGATTAATCAAAATGTCTAGTTCGATTTTTTTAACGATTATCCTTTTCCTATACTTCGAATTTGCGAAAGTAAAGAAAAATATTCCGAGTATCCAAACTACGTACTTAATAAAGGGTCTGACGTATCACTCTACCAATAACACATTCCTCTTTATTAATAATTAAAATACAGATTGAAAACAATTCTTCAAAATAATTCAAAGGGAAATGTAATTTTTAAATTTTCAGAAGTTGAAAAAATTATATGGTAACTAAGTCTCCAAGAAGATAATTTAAAAAATTTTCAGAGGTTGTTACTTATTTTTTGTATTAATTTTTGATAATTCAAGACAGAGGCACTAAAATTTCATTTCACTTTTAACTCACTATTTGAAATTCAAATTCTAATTGAATTTTCAAAAACACTTTCTGCTATTGTCAAGTTTTTACTTTTCCAAGTTATAAATACCAAATTTGATTATTTTAAATCAAATAGGTTATCTTATTATCTTGTGGAGTTCCAGAAAACACGCACCCACCCATTTTACTTTATTGTTAGCAGAGATAACTTAATTTATTCTCTTGTGAGGTATGAGATTCAATCATATTCTTGGTCTTATTTTTTTAAAAGAACACCTTTCATAACTCTTCTTGAAAAGAAGAATGCGGCCAATTCTCTGAAAAATTACAGGTCACTGTCTTTTCCAATGAAGTCCCGCTACAGGATTACGGGTTCTTGGAACTTCCATGGCGCTCCCATAATCCTCAGAACTTCAGACGAAATCAATTACCCACTTTCCGATTATTATAAAACGTTGTAGATCTTGGCGGAGTTTGATCATACATATCTATTAACGCGTACAAGTATTAACTTGGGCTGTACATTTCTGTATTTATGTTACACAGCCAAATGCTTCCAAATGACATGGACAAGAATCTTATAATTATTATGTAATCTTGTTAAAACTATTGGGTACTTTTCTGTTATAAGGGTGCAAGATGTCCCCGATGTGAGCTTAATTCGAGTCAAATCGCCAAGCGAAGCGAATGACAAAACAAATGTCACCAGTGAGAACAAAACGCGAACACAGCCACCAAGTGTAACTACTTGAAATTTGACGTAATTTTAATTAGCTGCGTTTTTAGCTATTGTATTCCCACGAACGTAGATGGAAAATCTGAAAGGCTTTCTATTCACGATTTTTCATTCAGATTTAGATATATGCCAAACCTTAGCATTAAGTATGTTAGTAGTAGACTTCGTTTACCGTAATTGGCCTATATGATGTAACGTAACAATCATTACAATGTTCAAAATAGCAAGGAACAGATTCTTGAATCAAAATGCATAGAAAATTCTAGTAATTTAGGGTTTCCTAACTGTGATATTGTGCCCAACTGGTTCGGCATGAAAATTATATCAGTGCCAATTGGGTGGACGACCCTGATTCATTGAAAAACCAACACTTCTTTTCGAAGAAGATGGTGGAACCTGGTACATAAATTGGGAGACACATATAGAAGAAACAATTCGTCATGCTCGGATAAATTGGGAAGAAGATGCATACAACATGAAGACAATCATGGTGAAGAGCTAGAACCACCATTAGCCTATACAAAATTGTAAACCCTTCAACACCTAAGGAGACAAGTCCAAAACCGAGTTAAATCTTTTCCTCGACATTATTTTTATGAAGAGTTTATACAAAATATGAAATATATACAACTTGATAATTCACATTATCTCCATAACTTTTTTTAGAAAATTTAAATTAAAAATGTATGAATATTTTTCAATTCTGTAATTAGTATCATTTTTTTTCACTAATTAAAGAAAGCGAATAATGTGAATGATATCGTTTTTTTTCGTCTTTCTATTGCTACGGTATTATTTTCCTTGTATCCAATGCTCAATGATATTTTTCCATTCCTTTTGTGTTATAACATTTGCCTGTTTTATTACATTTATGTTTAGTTGATTTTCGCAACACACTTTTTCCTTCACGAAAATCTCACAAAAAAATGATACACACAATTTTTTTTTCTTTTTTTGCAAAATTTAATAGATATTGTTAGATTGCTTGATTCATCAAATTTGTAACCTTTGTAAAGAAAACTAAAACTAGCGTCAAAATATATGTTATGAGATGTGTGTGTGCGCGTGCGTAATTAAAAAGTATGTTTCAATTATAGGTTATTTATTTTCACAATATAATAATTTTAATAATGTTAATATAAAATGTCTGTCTTTTACAGTTTTTTTTTCTAATTTAACTGTTTTGACTTTATAATTAAATAAAAAAATAAAATTAAAACTGTCATCAAAATAGGTTGAAAGGGATATTTCAGTCTTCGATGACTACCTTCAATACTTTTTCTGCTAATGCATCAGTTTTCAAAGTTTGATATTATGATTTTTTCACATTATATGTATTTAATATAGAATTTTTTAAAAAAATACATGAGTTTTGTTTTAAAATAAATAATTTTTTTCGGCTTCTTTTTATTAAAAGTTAGTCCGATCAATTCAATGACACTCATTAATATTTTGTACAATATGTTAAAAAAAATTTTTGAAATTTATATTCATCAAATGAATTTTTTATGTTACGGCATTTTTACTTTTGAAATCGTAAACAAATGAGTATAAAGCATACAGAAATAAGGAACTTGAATAAATTCCTCTTCGAATTTTAAAATATGCTAATCAAATCAACAGACCGTAATGCTTATGGTAATGAGTTCTTGGTACTTTTCCATTACACAGGTGGAAGATGCCACCAATGTGTACCAAAATCGAGTTAAACCGCCAAGCGAAACTAATGGCAAAACAAATGTCTTCAATGTGAACAAAACATAAACAAAGTCTCCAAGTGAATAACGTGAATTTGTCAAATTTGAATGTTTAATCTCACGTAATTCAGAATTTTTCCCGACTAATTACAATTTGGCGACTTTTTGGCGATTTTCTGGTAACAAACGGTTTCACGTAAAAACGTACCGTGTAACGGAAAAGTACCGAATTCTCTATCAAATTTTGTTTCCTTCTGAAATTTTCGTCGTCATATGAACATTAGAATTCTCAACAGGACTCAATTTACTTCACTGAGGTAGTAAGTTTAGTTAGTCTAATTTAAAATTTATAGAGTGTAACGAAATGATACTATCTCTTTTAATTTATTGCAGACGAAATATAGCAAGTAGAAAGTATTGTAATTGTAAAAATTAATAGATATTTTTTTCCTTTATGAACCAAAGTTTTCAACCTCATGAAATAAGAAAAAAGCATTTTTAGAATCTGACGCAAGAAATTCATATTGAAAGAATATTACATTAAAGATTTTTTTTAAATGTTGCTTTCTTTAGTATGATAAATGTTTTAAGCCAGCGAACTTTCTTTCAATTCTATCATGTGACATACATGATAAAAAAAATCATTTAAAAATTACTTAGTTTTATTTTAGTTGCATTTTACTAAATAATTATCAAAGAATTATGGATTTTCGCAAGAACTGTACTTGCATTCTTCACATTCAAGTGAAAAATATCCTTGCTTTTACCGATTAATCTATTGCCTGCTTACTTCAATGTTCATTTCAAACTTCTAAAACTCTATTTAGGGCACTAAAATTAATTAAATATAATTAATGAATTAGTATTTTTTTTAAAAATGTGTGAGTATCAAGCGTCTTTATTAAAGTCTAAACTAATGTTTTTGAACTCAAGTGGGTGAATAAAAAGTATATTATTTACCATTGAAAATTTGCAGAAGATATATAAATAACTACATATTGGGAAAGTGTGAACTAATAGTAGGAATTGAAAAAATGTAACGTAGCCCCCCGATAACTCAAGCAAACACCAATTTTACACTGCATAAAATTTAAAGATAAGCATATCAGTCTTATCAGTTTTGTTTCTATATAATTCTTTTCTTAATTTCAAAAACTTTTTAATATATTTATATTATTTATATAAAATAACCTTCTTTGTTTTAGTCAATAGATTTATAATTCATGCACAACATCGCGATTTGAAGATTTATTTATTTTTCTTTTGTACTAGCGTTATTGTAGCCATGCGCATTAACGTATATTTCGAAAACCAGCAGGTGTAATCTTTTCAAGTTTTTCTCACATACTTTCTAATAACATGCATACTAATAATACATAATAAATAATACATACTTCTAACCGTATGTCTTGTTTAAAGAAGAGCGATTGTTGACGAGATTTTTTATGGCTATTTGCTGGTATGTCCTTAATATAGAACAAAACACTTGTGGTGGTAAGTTTATAAGGCAGATAACAATCTCTGGATACGAATGTATACTTTTTTCTAGTGGTAATGTTACTCGGCCCCCAAAGCTGCAAGTTCGAACCTCAATGAATTTAAATTTCAAATGTCTTTTTTTCCTCGTCAACTAGAATGAAAATTTGACACAGAACTGCCGCTCTATTTAAAAAAAAAACACATGCAAAATTTTATATATTTAATTATTTACATTTTTGAATTACTTTGTTTTCGTGCTTATGAATGAACAAGTTGACAGACAATTATATATATATATATGTGTGTGTGTGTGTGTGTGTGTGTGTGTGTGTGTGTGTGTCTAATACTCCGCTTTTGTATTTATTGTGATAATATATTTAGCAACCATACAGACATTATTTGAGTGAATTTCATTTAAAATTTGATTCAGTATAAATTTTGTTTTAAGGCCCTATTCCGAATTTCAGCTGCTTAGAAGAACTTTATTTAGTATTAAGTAAAAAAATTGATCGTTTAACACATTATTGTGCTCTATAAATTTCAAATTAGAGGTATATATATA